>QLOH01000226.1:1370000-1438802 GCA_026901365.1 Sesbania bispinosa | reverse complement strand
CAACATATCGTCCCCTGTAGGAATAAACTCCGACATTATCATCGATGGGCAACCTTGTCATCCTCGTATACTCTTCTATGTCGGCAACCAGGTCCAAGATTTGGCAACTCAAAGCAGTGAAGATCGGAACTCCCAAAACTGTGCTAAGGCGCTTATCACTGGTGTCTTCACAGGAGATATCCAATAAGTCCAATATCCGCCCATACATCTTGTTAAAATCTCTCCTCATTTCCTTGCTCATTGACTTAGTGATCTCAATCAATCTCTATAAGTTGCTTGTCTGTCGTGGTGATCCTGATGCTCTTCTTTGCCTTGGGTGCATTTGCTAGTGTTGTCTTGATCTTCTACCATCCCTTGGTATTGATTGCTATCAAGTCTTTCCATTCCGAGAATCTAAAAGGAACGGGAAGAAAAAGGAAAAAGTGAGATGACAAGTATGGATAAATGCAACCTATCACATGCAGAAACTATGAATGAACATGCAATGCTTTTTTCATTTTTTATATTTACGATGTACATGAGATGATGCACGAAAGAATGAATGGGATGAGAATTTCTCCTTATATTTATCATTTCTTTTCTAGAAAAAAGAAAAAAAAAAGAAAAAGAGAAAGAAAAAAGAAAAAGAAAGAAAAATGTCACAATAAATATGAATGGAATGAAATGTTATGTACATATATACATGCCCTATACTAAATGTCACAGTAAATATGAATGGAAAGAGAAGGAAGAGACGTGCCCCCATGTGTCCTAACTTAGGTAAATCCTATGGCATTAGGGATACCTAAGGTTAAGGTCCTAAATTTGGAGGTTTGCTAGGGCAACTTTTGTGCACGGTTTTCAAGGTTGGGACTAAACTCTCACGGATGATGGTTCCCAGATTGCCCTTTATCTAATAGACAAGGACCCAGGTTCACAGATTTACCACAAGGAGGCATGGGACCCTCTGGATTGTGATTAATTTGTAAAACTGGTGACAATCTGAGTGGCGAATCAACAAAAACCACGGTGAGCATTAAGCCCCTCAATGGCAATTTGTTGAAACACCTTCTACTCCTCAGCGCGCACAGGCTCGGGTATAGAGCCAAAAAACATGTGAGGTTGGTGATGGTGTGGTGGGTGTAGGGGCACACAAACCTTTCCTTCCCTCCCCATCTGCAAAACAAACCAAACAGCACAAATATATACAAGAATACAATCTCCTACCCTAGTGTTGAAGCAGAATATAATACAAAAGGATATTTACATAAAATAAGAAAAATATTTACAACAATATATATGAAACAAAATGAAACAAAACAAAACAAAAGGGGTAAAATGAGTATAAAAGTTAAAATTTTACACAATAATTATGACAGGCTCGACTCTCAAACGTCCCCAGTGGAGTCGCCAGCTGTCGAAACCGGGGTCACGACGGGTCGGCGAAACGTATTGGAAAAATTGAGTTTCAATGGAGTCGCCACCAAAGTTTATTTTAAGGGAAAACATTTGGAAAAACCCTTTAAAGAAGAAAAATGGTCTTCAAAACCAGATTTGGGTTCGGGAGTCATTTATGTGTAGGGAAGGTATTAGCACCCTACAACATCCGTTTAAAAAACGGTTACCTCTAATTAATTGTGCAAAACTTGTTAACTTTGAAAGTATTCGTTTTACCCCTTTCTTATGAAAATGAAAATTATTTTTGTTTTTTTTATTTTTATTTTTTTGTATTTTTCTAATAAATAACCTAAGTTAAAAAGAATTGAATTTGGATTAAAAGAGGGAAAAAACATTTTTTGTTTATTTTGGCTTGACGGGTCCGGTTCCCGCTCCTACGTATCCCCAGGTGCAATGGAGAAATCAAAGCTACGTAGTTCTGAAAACGTGTTGTAAAAAAAGATTGATTTTGTTGTTTTTTTTTTTTGAGAAATTGATTTTAATTTTGAAAATAAAAGAAATGAGGAAATGTTTTTTTTTTGGAATGCTTTAATTCAAAGAAAAGAAATTTATTTTTTAGCAAGGTTGATGCTAGCAAATGGCTATACAACGAACCTTTGAGATTGTTTAGACGGAATTATTGATAGAAATGCTATTCAATAAACGTCATTTATTTTGAGGAGAAAAACATTTTTGAGAAAAAGATTTAAAACTCCGCATTATTGAGTTAGCAAATGGCTATACTCGATATTTTTCCTTTTTACGTTATTGATAGAAATGCTATTCAATTAACGTAATTTTTGAAAAGAAACATTTTTTGAAAATGAATTTGAAATTTCACGCATTATCGAGCTAGTAAATGACTATACTCAATATTTCCCCTTTTTTACGTTATTGATAGAAGTGTTATTCAATTAACGCAAAATTTTTAGAAAATTATTTTTTTTTGGAAGAGATTTGAGATTGAGCGCATTATTGAGCTAGTAAATGACTATACTCAATATTTTCTTTTTTACGTTATTGATAGAAATGCTATTCAATTAACGTAATTTTTGAAAAGAACATTTTTTGAAAATGAATTTGAAATTTCACGCATTATCGAGCTAGTAAATGACTATACTCAATATTTCCCCTTTTTTACGTTATTGATAGAAGTGTTATTCAATTAACGCAAAATTTTTAGAAAATTATTTTTTTTTGGAAGAGATTTGAGATTGAGCGCATTATTGAGCTAGTAAATGACTATACTCAATATTTTCTTTTTTACGTTATTGATAGGAGTGCTATTCAATTAACATAATTTTTGAAAAGAAATTATTATTTTTTGGAAGAGATTATTTTCAGGAAAACACATAACTGAGCTAGTAAATGACTATACTCAATTACTTCGCTTTTCTTAAAAAAAATACGTTAAAGGATAGAAATGCTATTCCATTAACGTGATCGGTTATTTTTAGAAAAAAAAATATTATTATTTTATTTTTATTTTGTTAAAAAGAGTAAATTAAACTAATCGCATTTACACGTGTCCTAAGTCATAAACGAGTACTATTCACAACAGCGGCTAAAATTCACGGCAGACAAATATTCATAATATTTAACGCAGACCAATAAAAGAAATAAATATTTACAAATAAATACAAGATGATGGGTCAAAAGAAAATGAGACGAATAATAACACAGAAAATTAACAAAATTACACACAACGAAATAAAATTGGGCCTCAGATTGCATCATTGGCCCAACACAGTAACAAAAATGATACAGAAAAACGTGGTAAAACAATTATCCTTAATTATCATTTATTCACTTCCTAATTAAAGCTTTTTGTTTTGTTGTTTTTTTTTAAAAAAAATAGAGGAGGCTGGGCGTGTAACCCAACCCTTCACCAAACTTTTGAATTTCAAACAGAATGCAAAACAAAAAAAAAAAAAAAACAAGGAAAGGAACGGTCAGAACCTTCTAGGTTCTTTGACCTCCTCATTCAACCTCTCATTTTCTCTCTCACACTTACTCACTCGCCCCCCTCATTCTCTCTTTCTCACTTTCCCATTCTCCTTTCTTTTTCTCAGACTCTCTTCCCCTCAATCTCTCCTTCACTCACTCACCCGCCCCCTCAATCTCTCTTTCTCTTTTTCACTCACTCCCTCAAACCATCAAAGCCTCATCCTCTCAAACTCTCTTCCCCCATTCTCTATTCAAGCATTCCTTCTTAGGGTTTTAAAAATGGAAGAGGGGAAAGGAAAAAAGGGGGCTTCACGCCCATGCATGGCCGCGGAGGACGCAAGCCGCGGCCGCTGGTGGCCTGGTGACGGCGGCGCACGGCCGCGAGAGGGAACGGACCGAGGAGAACGGCGGAGCGGCGGAGAGCAAGCGGTGGCTTGCGGCCGTTTCAAAGCGGCGGTGGTGACACGAGAGGAGGATGTCCGCGGCGGAGGGGGAGCGACAGGGACAAAGCTGCGCGCAGCGGCGGTTGCAGGGCGGCGAGGGCGCAAGCCGCGGTTGCTGGTGGCCTGGTGACGGCGGCACACGGCCGCGGGGGGGAACGGACCGGGGGAGAACGACGGCCGCTTGGCGCGGCGGAGCTGCTGCAGGAGAGCTGCGCGCGGTGGCGGCTGCAGCGGTGGTTGCAGCGGCGGAGGGCGCAAGCCACGGTTGCTGGTGGCCTGGTGACGGCGGCGCACGGCCGCGGGAAGGAACGGACCGGGGAGAACGACGGCCGCTTGGCGCGGCGGAGCTGCTGCAGGAGAACTGCACGCGATGGCGGCTGCAGCGGTGAAGGAACGACGGCGGCCGGTTGGCCGCCGAGAAAGGTGGTTGCTTTTCTCTGTTTTATTTTCATAACCTTGGTCCCTTCTTGCTTTGCTACTTCTTTTTGCTAGAAAGAAAAAAAAAGGGAAAAAAAAAATGCTACTGGCTTTACTTTTAAAAAAAAAACTGTTGCTATTTTTGTACCACTATTTTGATTCTTGGATTTGATTTTTTCCTTTTTACAGACTCTGAGTGGTAACTGTGGGAAGGGGGACAGTGGAGGGGAGACCTCATAAGGAGGCCATGGCTGCCAGAGAGGGGAACAGTCGCGGCCTCAAAGGGGAAGATAGTTTATTTTATTTTTCATTTTCTGTTTATTCTTACTTTGGGACTGTATGATTTTGGACTGTACTAAATGGGACTCTGTTTATTGTTTGCATTTGAACTGATGTCTGTGATTAGGACTGTGATTATGTTTGATTTTACCACCATACACCCAAAACACTTTCAGATCAAGCACAAGAAATATATAGGTATTGAAAAATGAAAAAATAAAAATGATACCAAATCTGTGATTGTGCCTGAATGCTTTATGGTGTCTGTCTCTTTACAGCTGCAATTTCTCCTCTCCAAATTGTTTTAAATCTGCTGCTGTAGTTCCTCCCTATTTCACTCGAATGGTTTTTTCTGTTTGCACTATTTGGTCTTTCGTTTTTCGTGTGTGTAGAGAGGTAGAAGAAGCGGACCTACCATCAGCTTTGAATCAAACTATTTATAGCTGAAAAAAAATTAATCTCACCGCCCATGTGATGATGAATTGAGTTGCTCAAGGTTGCAACTTGCAACCTGCAACTCCTACCTGCTTCTTCTGAATTGCCGAATTCTTACCTTGCACGTTACCCATTTCACAGCATTTTTATTTTTAAGTTTATTATTATTTTTTTAAAAAAAAAAAGAGAAAGGGGAAGAAATGATCTGATGGGTGGAAAAAGTAAAAAGGAATGAAGAAAAAGTTTTTTTTTTTAGGAAGGGTCCGAAATGTATTGGGCCAGCAACCTAAATGGCCCAACAGAAAACCTTTTTTAGAAATGGTTTGAAATAGGCTTAACAGAAAAAGAATGCACTGGGTTGGAAACGCAGCTGGTCCAACCAAGAACTTTTTAGTTTTTTTTTTTCTTAAAAACATGAAAGAAAATATTATTGGGCCCAAAATTTCGTTGACCCAATCAAATAAAATAAAAACCTGGATTTACAAAAGAAAAAAAAAGGGTCCAAGCCCAAAGAGATTTAGAAAAAGGAGAGAAAAATGTAAAAAAAGCCAAGATTTACAAATGATGGCCCAGTTGGCCCAAATGCAATTTCTGAAAAGAAAGAAAAACAAAATCCCCTCCTTCTCCTTTTTTTTTTTAAAGTTTAATCAATCATTTAATTAATTAATTATCCAACAATTAATTAATTAACTAATTAATTAATCCATTTCCATTTTTATTTTTTTAGATTTTTAATAAGGTAAAAAAAGGAAACAATTAAATACCACAAATA
Source organism: Sesbania bispinosa (assembly GCA_026901365.1). Classification (NCBI taxonomy): domain Eukaryota; kingdom Viridiplantae; phylum Streptophyta; class Magnoliopsida; order Fabales; family Fabaceae; genus Sesbania; species Sesbania bispinosa. Next base: position 1,433,093 of record QLOH01000226.1, on the reverse strand, counting down.
TATACGTGCATGGAAATAAGAGATAGAAAAAGTGAAATAGAACTTCCGGACGAAATTGGGTGCTGACAAAAGGATAATGGTAAGATGATGATTAAATTAATGAGCCTATATGCTCCCTTAAGACGGTGGTGAGAGAAATAACACAAATCTTGGACATGAGAAATTATTGCCTTGATATACATACGGATAATGACTTAATAATTAGTAGATCAAGAAGCTGGTGAATGAAAGGAACAAGATACTTGGGGTTCTTATTGGGCAACTAAGTCATGAATAAAATGGTAGTTAATGACCAAATGTTTCTTTCCAGAATGAAATATGGGATTGGAGCAAAGATATGTGGCACAGATGTTGTCCTAAAAGATAGTAGGTGGCTTTGGTGAATGAATTTTACCAGTGGTATAAGCAATTATCAATACTCTTCATCATTTAAGGAGCAAGTAATAGTTTTTTTGCTTGTTACAAAATCATAATACGGAATAACATTAAGATAAAACAATGTGAGCAACAATATATTGAGATAATTTATTGACAATAGGCAACATCAACATAAGTAATGGATAAATATTACAAATATCCAACCAAATTTCTGAATAGAGTAGTGTCATAGGTTGCACCATTAAGGAGTGTAAGAGAGTAGAGGTGGTAAAACAGGCTACTCGTCCCAATATGGGTATGCTCGATGCAGGCTATAATGGGTTGGGTTAAGAAAGCTCAAATTTATTCAGGCTAAGAAATGGTGTCTGAACCTGACAAAATATGGGCTAAACATGATATTTTAGCGGTCTTTACGGTGTTAAAATCACAATTTTAATAAAATGAGCTAGGTTAAAAAAGCTCGAATTTAATTTGGGCTCAAATTTTATGAACCAATCTCTACAATTTAACAGACGGGTTGGCCTGATGAAATTGACCCATTTTGCCACCTCTATAAGAGAGTGTGAGATGTGAGTTGGACATTGGAGTTCAACATGTTGTAATATCCTTGATATAATGGCGTATGTATTTTCTTTTGCGGTGTTTGCCTCCAACAACATTAGCTACATGATAGTTAGGAAATAGTTATTACGCCAGTCGCAAAATGATTTCGTAATTATTTCCTACCTATTTAGTAGTTAAATTTGTAAGAGATTACTACCTTACTGAAGAGGACTGAAATGATTTCGCAAGGGGCATCCTAATGCAGATCTCTTTCTCTTAGGACTCACTTGGACCAACAATTTTATTCATGTGGTTAATCAACTTTTTATGGTAATTGTTTTATAAGTATTTATTTATTCACGTGGTAAACCCATTTATTATACTAAGGGTATATTTGCGAATTGATTTTTGGAGGAAAAAAAAGACTTATTATTGGAAGCTCTTCCCCTTTTGTGATTGAGAATTTGTTTCTTTTAAATGTATTTTATAAAGTTTTCCCTCTCCTCTTCTCCCCTCTCTCTTTCCCCTCTAACTCTTCTCTGGCCATTCCCTCTAAACTCACAAACACACCTTAAGTAAATTATACCATCTCTTATCCGTTTTAATGATTGTTTTCATAAACTTGTTTTATAGTGTGTTTAGTTTACACTGGATCCACATTTAAAATGTAATTTTAATGGAAACTAAACAAACATTAATCGTTTTTATAACATTTCAAATTATCTCCAATATTAATTATTTTATGAAAATATCATTATTTATTTAACATGTTTTTTAGCCTTAAATAAATAGTTTCTCTGTTAATATATATAAGAATAATTTTTGAAAAATAACACATTTTATTAATAAAATTATTATTATTATTGATTAATTTAACGACATTCTTTTATTCTCGTGCATTAAAGGATCGGAGCTTTTTTTTTGTAAAGGAAAAAAACGAAGAAATATTCCCACACCACTCTCTCCACAACTCCTGCACACCTCCCTTTTTCCTTTTTTTTTTAATTTTTTTTCATGAACAGTAGTATATTTTATTTTATCTTTTTATGAAAACTCTGACTTTTTTTTTTAAATTACTTATAATTAACCAGATTGATAACCTAAATAATCATCAACTGATATAGTATTAACCATAAATTCATATTCCTTCACTTGTGTAATAATCCTTGTGATCAATTGAAATAAAAGTTAAATGTTTGTCATTTTGAACAATTATTTAAAGTAACTTTGATATTAACCACTTGAGTAGCTCACTTAACCACACACTAACTCACAGTTAACCACATTTGGTGTTACTTGTAATTAACCAGATTGATAGCATACATAACCACCAACGTACACATAATTAACCATAAGTTCATGCCCCCTCGCGTATGTAATAAAATAAACGTTAATTGTTTGTCATTTTGAACAATTATTTAAAGTGACTTTGATATTAACCAATTGAGCAGCTCATATAATCACATGTTAACTCACACTTAACCACCTATTGTGATACTTACAATTACCCAGTTAGATAGAATAAATAACCATCAATGTACACATAATTAACCACAAATTATTTGTCCGCACTTATGTAACAATCCTCATGTACATTTGAATCAAAGTTAAATGTTTGCCAAAATGAACAATTATATGAAGTAATTTCGATATTAACCATTTGAGCAACTTATTTAACCACATACTAACTCACACTTAACCACTTTTGTCTCACTTGTAATTAACCACTTTAATGGCATAAATGACCATCAAAGTACACAGAATTAACCATAAATTCATACTTTCTCACTTATGTAATGATCCTTACTATCAATTGAAATAAAAGTAAAATGTTTGTTAATGTACCTTAAATATTTGTTCAAAGATACAAACATTTAATATTTATTTCAATTAATCGTAAGGATTATTATACAAGTGAGGGAGTATGAACTTATGGTTAATACTATATAAGTTGATGGTTATGTAGGGTATTAATCTAGTTAATTACAAGTAAATTATTTTTAAAAAAATAAAAAAAGTCGGAGTTTTCGTAAAAAAAATTGCTATTGTTCATGAAAAAAAAGAAAAAGTGCTACTGTTCATGAAAAAAAGGGAGGTGGTCGGAAGCTTTTGGGGGAGAGGTGTGGAAAAAACTTTATTGTTATATGAAACTTTTTTTCTTTTGTGTAGAGTGAAATGATTAAGAAAAAAAAAAAGAAAAACTCATTCATCTAACATAAAAAATTCAATCGGCAATGAGTTAACTCCAATGAATCATGCCCGCCAGAATGGACACCTTTGAAAAAAATGGTTTATGTGGAAAGCCTAATGGAAATGGAATCCCTCCATAGTCCATAATGTGCTATTTTATTTGGCAAAATAAAGTTGTCAACTCAACACATAAAGTAGAGCATAAGCAAGGCAAGCATCAGATTCAGACATAAGGAACAGATACCAATACTAACCACTTACAGTCACTAACAGTAACAGGGAGACAGCACACAGCATACCATTCTATTCCCTCTCTTTTCTTTCCCCACGTTGATGATTCCCTCTGTCTCTTTTAGGACAGAAAAATATAATACAACAGTACCATTGTTGTTCTCGTGTTAACTTTTTGGCTCCATCTATTTTTATATGTATCCCCAATCATCTTGTTCTTGGGGGTTGTGGTTTGAACTTGGAGTAGTAGCTGCGTGCAATTCTTAGAACCGCAAGGTACCCTTTCTTCTCTGGAGTGTCTTGTTACTGTTTGACAAAATGCCTAACGCGATTTTCAGGTGAAACAGATGGAGCTGACTTTAACAGAAGAAGACGCAACTCACTGGGTTTACAGAGGCGAAGGAGCTGCTAATCTTGTTCTCGCTTACACTGGATCCTCTCCTTCTTATGTGCGTTCTCTATCCCTCTCTCGTTTGAACTAAATTGTGCTTAGATGAATACCAAGCAAAGGCTTTTCAAGCTTAATGTGTGTTGTGTTATGTAGATTGGGAAAGTGATGCGCATACGTAAGGCTCCGAGGAATGGGTCAAAGTCACAGGGTGTGAGGAATACCATAGCTTTGACTCCACATGAACGCCTCATCTGGAAAGATGTGCATGAACTTATTTCCTCTTCAGACAAGGAAATTGCAGGCCAGCTTTATGTACAGCATGTTATGAAGCCCTTGCTTGGTTCCAAGTTTGTTGATGCTGGTGTATGTGACTGTTGCATCTGCATTATTCCTCCTACACGTTCTTTTAATCGAAAGTTGTTTTTTTTTATCATAATGTGGGAAACCCATTAGCCCAAACAAAGTGATTATTTTTATCATGATGTGTGATTATTCAAAATCAGGTTCCTGTAAATGACCGATTTTATTATTGATGACAATGGAATCGGTTTAGTCATTAGTGAATTGCCCTGATTTCTAGAATTAAGGGCTTAAGATGTTGTCTGAGAAAGTTAGTGATTGTGATCTCTGACCTATACCTCTTTTGGTACTTGCCAGATGCATGTCCTGGTGACCAGGGAATTCCTTGAGTCGGTTGAGAAGAATGTTATTAGTCAACGTCCTGCTTGGCGAGTTGATGCTGCCCGGGTTGATACACATTGTGATTTTGGTCTTCTCATGTCTGATCATTCCCTCTTCACTCATGGTATTGAGATGTGTATCATTGAACTTGCTTCAACTGGTTACCATTTTTCTGTTTTTTATTTAATTAAATGTCAAAGTATTTGTAACTGTATGAGAATTCATCAATTGTACAAGTGTAAGAAGTTAGTGTTTAAACTTGCAACTACCTATAGTGGTTGGATTACTTTACTTACAGTTGGTTACTGGTGGTGCATTGTTATGTGCGGAACTTTTAGTAGGAAAAAAAAGTAATATAGGGAGACAAGGTTACTCTGGGGTGAAATCCAACATGCTATTAGCTATTCAAGTATTATATTAAGCAGCTTAATCTTTCAATTTGAATCTTGTCCTTGGTAGTATTGACCTAGTAAACAGCTCATTTAAGTTTTCTATTATACACAAACTTGTCAAAAAAATTGAAAGCTCTGTAGCGATTTTCCTGTTTCATTTCAGGTAGTCAAGGATCAAGCCCCTGCATATCTGTTGAGATAAAGGTATAGTCTCCATTATGTCACAAATTTTTGCTCTTTGGTTTACTTTTCTCCCATAAAATGATCGCTGAAGTTTAAATTGAATGTCTCTATCCCACCCTTACCCTCCTTTCTCTTTTCTTTTCCTAAAAAAATAGCCCAAATGTGGATTTCTTCCATTTTCAAGATTCATATCTGAAGGAACATCTGTCAAAAGGAGGATAACTCGATTTGAAATGCACCAAGCTCTGAAATTGCATCAAGGAGAGGTACATCCCGCAAAGTTTAGATTTGGATGGTGGTCTAGTGGCTACATAATGTATATTTCTTGTTGTCATATCTTCTAGCCACAACATTTAATCCTTCGCTTTTAATTGATGTTATGAAAGTCAATATTCATTATGTTTTTAGAATTAAATCTGTTAGAAAATTTCTCAATATGTTTGCAGATTTCACAGCGAAGTGAGTACAATCCGCTTGATCTGTTCTCTGGATCCAAGGTTAGAATTCATAAAGCTATCAAGGATCTCTTTACTACTCCTCAAAACAACTTTCGTGTATTTATGAATGGCTCTATTATGCTTGGAAGACTGGGAGGTGGTGCAAAAAATACAGATGTATGCATTGCTAAAGTATTTGAAGATGAACTTAAGTCAGTCATTCAAGCTGATGATGGTCTATGTACAGAGAACTTATTTACTCTTGTTACTGAGGCTTTGCATAAATCAGGAGTCCTTGATCAGCTCCTGGAAGTTCAAAAGCTTGATAATGTTGACATAGAAGGAGCCATCCATGCATACTATGACATTACTTCTCAACAGTGCATGGTGTGCAGAGAATTGAATGAAGAACAGGCCAAAAGATATGCCCCTTTGCATTCTGCTTCATTGGATGAAAGCTTGAGAATTGTAAGGGACTACCTGATAGCAGCAACTGCAAAAGACTGCAGTTTGATGATATGTTTTAGACCAAGGAAAGAGGAGGATTCTGGATCTGTATACAATAATGTATATCTTGAGTCAACTAAGCAAACCTTCGATTTTAAGGTAGGCAAAACTTTACAGTTATTATTATTGGTTTAAATTTTTGGTGTATAGTGCTTCACATGAATCTACTCAGTTCATCTTCTTTTGATAGATTTAGGCCTTGCTTGGGGATGCTGTGGCTTCTAAAGAAAATGGCTTTCAAAAGAGTACCCAAAGAAATTTGAGACACAAATGGTTCGTTCTGTTGAAAAGGAAAAGAACCAAGCCACAGCATTTCCAAGTGAGACAATGTATGCATTCCTATGATTCCATGGGTAAACATGGTTTCAAATTTACTGAACCCCCTCTGCCCCCCTCTCCTTTGGATGTAGGAACTTTTGAACAAGCTTTTGCTTACTCATGATTTATTGGATTTCAGTTGCATTAGTTAAGAAAAGAGCTCTAAATATCTTGTAGTCATTGCAATAATATTTCTTTTATTAATGAAAAACAATGATAACATGCAAATCATCTCTGCATGGATATCGTAATTTATATGATATAGTTCTGAATTATTGTTTCCTTTAGCCATATGAAAGTACATCATTGCCATTCTTGAAGATTCTATTCTTTTTATTTTTATCCACAGAAAAGAATTACAACTGTAATGCTTGTGACATTAAATATCTTAGTTTGTTCACAATTTGATCTGTATTAGGTGTATTTTATTGACCTCGATTTAAAGCGTTTGAGTAAAATGGAAGATTACTATGAGTTAGATAAGAAGATAGTGAGCTGCTACAGACAAATGATCGAAATGCATCATGGAAGAAATGAAGTTTCAAACTTGCAGGCATCTAAAGCTTCATATTGAGATTTAATAGATATCAGTTTGATAATGTTCTTTTCTTCCTTACAAAATGTTGTTGTAATACTAGTTGAAAAGTGAAGAAGGAAATTACACTTGCGGTACTACACTGCTACTATCAATTTTCTGTATGTTGGGGCTATCGGATTCCCCTTTTATATAATTATCATTAAGGCAAAATATGTTTTTCGTCCCTATAGTTTCAGTCAACTTTAGTCTTCGTCCCTGTATTTTAAATCTTGTGTTTTTTATCCCAAAATTTTCTAAACCCCCAAACCATGGTCCATGTCCGTCAGTGAGAACGGTTAAAAGTTACATGTCAATCTCAATAGTAAGTCCCAAATAACTGACCGATCATCTAATTAACTTTTTTATTAATTTTTAATTATTAAAATAATCCTAATTGCTAAATTAGGGTTTTCACCTGAGCAATTTTACCCGATAAAAAACCTAATTTCATAATTATGGTTATTTTAATAATTAAAAAATTAATTAGATGAGTCAGCTGTTTGGGGCCACTATTGAGGCTAACATATAACTTTTGTTACCCAGCTCATCAGGTTAACAGATCTCACTGACGGCCAGAGTTTGGGGATTTAGAAAGTTCAGGGACAAAAAAACAAATGATTTAAAATAAAGGGACGAAGACCAAAGTTGACCGAAACTATAGAGACAAAACAACATACTTTTTCCTTATCATTATCACTTGGGTTTGTGTTTTAATTCTCTTTCTATTCCTTCTATTATTTGTTGTCTCCTGAAATATGATCGATATCTCATAAAATAACTTCTCTTTAATATATTTAGTGTTGGTATTCTATATGATGCATTGGATTGTGGAAGCTTATTTGTTATTATTATAAATCCTCTCATTATTATTTCTAATGTATAGTCTATATATAGATCTGTGGGCTGTGGCTTACTGCTACTCGGGTTCATTTGATCCATGATATTATGAAATATTTGAACACCACCAATACATAACGGCTGAGGTAATAAAAGCATCGAGTTTTTTTTTTTTTTTTTGGATAAAAAAAGCATCGAGTTTCATATTATAATCAAGAGGCAACTGTAGATGTGAGATGTTTAGCTCTACACATTTTAGTTAATAAATGCACCTGTGACATGCTTGCATTAGTTCCCATGAGATAACAGATAAGAGCTTTGGTCTCTTCAGATGATGGCTGTTTTGATCAGTGCATAACATGTAGGAAGTTGAGGTGAAAATTATTTGTATTACTATGCCCGCACATGGCATATTTATTGACAGAACTGGAATTTGACTTGTCTTTGCTGGTTAGAAGATGAATAGATGACAGCTCAATGGTGAAACACTTGTTAGCTGTAACTTAATTATGTCTGGACCAATAAGATGACTTCTTTTCTTTACTGTTAAATTTTAGTTATGGACAATTCAACCTCTTTGCTGTTAATTTCTTTTAAGACAACCTGTATTTTCCTTGCAAAATAAAATAAAAAGGCAAACAAAGAAAACGAATAAAACGTGTTCAAGATATTTTTTACAGAAAGATCATGATCTCTACATCAAGTAAAAGCCGAACGTCTAATCTTATTCTAAAGAAGTCATTTATCCAAAGAAATCACCTTAAAGATGCAAGAACCATGCATCAACTGAATGCACGAGATAGGCATAGGCTCTGCATTGCCAAAAAAATTTGGCCTTTTGTCATTCTCCATTAACCATTACCACCAGTAAAGCTACTCAATGGAAAATGGCGAAAGGACCAGGCACAAATGTCTGATTTATGTAAAGCAAGATCTGATTTAGTTAACCAACCTCATGATCACAATTATCAGCTAACTTCTCAGTGTTTATGTAGCAAAGCAAGCCTATTTTAGACAATGTCTTCAGCTCAAATCTGATATTGGTCAGCCTATTAGAATCCGAAGCAACTCCATGATCACATAAGCAGGTGTACTGTCTGAGTCATGTTTTTTCCGAATGTTTAGTGTCTGCATATAGTTCACTCGGGAGGGAAAAGGTGATTAACATTAAATTATATCTGACCACTATTTATCACTAGTTACCTACCAGCACTGCCCCTCCATTAACTTTTCAACCAAACTTCTAGTACATTAGAACATGGGGAAAATCGTGATAATAAAGCAAATCTTGATTTTTGTTTCTTCAGCTGCACCTGCATGTTCTAGCATTGTAATTATAAACTTCAGAATTATGTCTAAGGTTTCATGTTCCATACATACTCTTTCACTCACATGATGATATTTTTTTTTTTTTTGTGTAAACCATAGGTATCCCCTATTATAGGGGCAATCCTATTCTGGGCTTAGTCACGGTTAAGGCTCATCACCCCTCCCGAAGAATGTGTTTAGTGGGGATCGAACCCGAGAGCTCTTCCCACTATCTTAACTTGCGTTATCAACTGAGTTACAACTCTTTGATTATGATGGACATTCTTTCGTTATGCAATAAATATTACTGAGAGGGGTTGCGGTGCTTATAGCCGTTTTGTTTATAATTTATCTGCTTTTAGTTGAGAAGTACTACTGTTAATTTGGCATTAGCGCATCTTGAACAATTATTTTGAGGGTCATATATAAAATTAGGCTTAAGCTTAAAAATATATTAACTTTATTCTATTTATCTGTAATTTTATTTTTTTAAATTTATTTATCCCATTTAGACTTTCAAGAAGATTTTAGTTATATTTTTCTACTTTTATCCTTAATAAGAGATATGACAAGTGGAAAAATTTATGAAAAAAATAGAGAGATAAAGGTTATATTAGAAAAAAAACAATAAATTTAATATAAATTAGCACATTTATTGTATTTCTTAATCTGTGTATTTTTATGTAATGGGACAGATAAATAGGAATGGAGGTAGTAGATAATAAAAGATTAATATGTAATGTGTTTTGAATGAAAAGTTAGTCTTCAAATTTATCACACATATATAAATCTAATTTTATTGAGGGGTCACATATAAAATTACATATATCTACTAAGTTTTCTTTTTTGAGGGGCCATGGCCCCCTCTGCCCCTAAGAAGATCTGACACTGCCTGGCAGGCACTTGGTGAAGCTGCTTTGTTCAAAATGCAGGAAAAAGGGGATGAAAATAGTAGCAATGGTTGAAGGAATCACTTCCATTGTCTTAAACCCGGCCAAAAAACATAGTGATAATGATTGGTGAAGCAAATCCATATAGTGATAATAATGAAGGTTAGAAAATTCAGAAAATCAGCAACAATGAGAGAAAAAGGTTGGTGTACCTCAAACTCCGAATTTGTGTCAGAGATGTGATGTGCAACATCACTGGTATGTGACTGTTGAAGATCGATATAGTGATTGTTCCATTTTGTTATTAACTCTTGTGCCATTTGTACTATTATTGATATTGATTTATCTGTGACCAATTAGATGATTTATTTGTTACTTGATAGTAATAGAAGTTATGTCGTGAATAACTTAAATACTTTGATCTCTTTTTTGTTTTGTTTTGATAGTCGCTGATTTGGTCTACAATAGGAAGAAGTAGGTTGCTTGCGTATTAATTTTTCAACGACTTGAATATGTTTTTAGTCCCTATAAATATAGGTCATTTTATGTTTAGTTCATGTAATTTTTTTTTGTTTTTCATCCCTACAAAATTTTCAGTTAGTGTGTTTAGCCCCTGATATTAAGTTCATGCTGATGTGGCTAACAGACTACCAAATCATATTCAAAATGGCATCGTTTTACGTATTTCTCCTATTTCAACCTTTTTGTCTGGCCGACCTTCTAGCCTCTTTGTCGGCCGGCCTTCCAACCTCGTGTTGGTCGATCTTCCAGCCTTTCTGGTCGGCTGGCCTTCCAGCCTCCTTGCTACATCAGCGTGCTACATGTTTTACGCAAGCAAGGAAGCAGGAAGGTCAGCCGGTCAAGAAAGGTGGGAGGCTAGCTGACAAGGAGGATGGAAGGTCGACCAACCAAGAAGGCTAGAAGGCAAGCCGACTAGGAGGTTGGAAGGTCGGCCAACCAAGAAGGCTAGAAGGCGAGCCTGCCAGGATGCTGGAAGGCCAGCCGGCTAGGAGGCTGGAAGGTCGATCGATCAAGAAGGCTAGAATGAGAGTCAACCAGGAGGCTGGAAGGCCAGCCGGCTAGGAGGTTGGAAGGCTGGTCGGATAAGAAGGCTGGAAGATGAAAAATGCGTAAAATGACGCCATTTTGAATCTGATTTGGCAATCTGTTAGATACATTAAACACACTAATAGAAAATTTTGTGGGGATGAAAAACAAAAAAAAAATTGTTGGGACTAGACACAAAATGACCTATATTTATAGGGACTAAAAACATCTTTAAGTCATTTTCCAACGTTGTCTCAACGTGAAACACTGCAGGACCAAAAATTTAGATTCTTAATTAATTGTTTATCGTCAAAATAAATAAGGTGTCTAATTTATTTAGTTTATAATTAGTTCCATCAAAACCACGTTATAGAAGTATATCATGTGGAAACCAAACATGATATTAATCTGTAGCTTTATGGATAATGGATGTGGCACACATTCTATAGAAAAATCACATTTCTTTTTCATTTTTATTATTGCATATGATGTACAATGCTTATTCCCGGGTTTGGAACTTGCATCAAGTTAATATATTATGTTGTTGAACAAACCATTAGAGCTGTGAGATTAGCATATATAAACACGCAATTTAGTTCACTTTATTTGGTTTTTATACGGAGACATTTCTCCCTTCTATTTCAATATCTGTATCAATGTTATAAAATTTGGACTAGTCATTGACTCGATTGGGGTATTAAGTGATCGGTCACCTATCGAACTACTGAGCCATCGGTTAAATCGATGATTATTAAATGTTATATAAATATATAAATATGTGTGTGTATGTGTGTGTGTTTAGTTTTATTTAAACAAAGAAGATGGCCCAGTGATCAATAGCATTTTCAAACGAAAAATGCTAAAGCTTAGGGAAGAAATCAACACGAATGGAGTATAATAACACGCGTAAAATCATTTATACTTACCCCCACCATGATTTTCGTTAAAGAAGAATTTTATTGGTTGATCATTGTTGGTAGTTGATTTTGTTAAAACTGTGTCGTGATATATAACATTATTTTTTCAAATACAATGATGGTCCTAGTTCGATCCTCATGATTGAAAATTTGATCATATTATAAGCTATATATATATAAATAAATGTATATATTAACAAAAGCAACCTCAGCGCAGCGGTCAATGCTTGTTGTTGAGAAGGCAAAAAGCATGGTTTGATTCTCTTGTGGTGCACATTGAAAATTTTTATCAATATTATTGAATTGCTGACTAGGAGCAGTTGAATCAACCCAATTTTCACTGGTTTTGTGAGTCAATTATCGGTTCAACTATTCAATTATCAATTTGGCTGAAAGTCCGATCCTTACCCATGATCGAACCGGCCATAGGTCTGATTTTTGGTCAAACTAGTTAGACTGGTCGGTCTGGGTTTTACAAAATTTATTTGTATTGGCAGTAAGATGACTTTTTAAGGAAAATAAAAGAAAAATTACATGTTCATGGGTTTGGACTAAGGGCATTTCCAATGTAGCAACTCATGTTTGTCAACTTAAAGTTGGATCTTCCCATTATGCTCAGAATTTATATGTAGACTTGAGAGGACACTGAAAGATGTGTCTCATTAAAACTCTCTCAATGTGAAAGAGAAAAAGTGTCCTTTATTATTAATGGTAGGGAGCTAGGGTTTTTGTGTGAGCTTCAACAAATTTATGTTTTTATTATAGTTAATTTCTTGAATTTGAAAGTATGAATGTTGATTTATAAAAACATAAATTTCTTGAAGCTCACACAAAAACTCTCCCCACCATAGGCTACCCTTAGCTTTCATAAGCCATGAAAATAATTGACCATCCTTCTTCCTCTCCCTTTTCTTCTCATTATTTTCATCTTCCCCTACCTCCATAGCCATCCTAAGAAGCTCACACAAAAACCCTAGCTCCCTACCACTATATATTTTTCATCATTTTCAAGCCTAAAACCTCAAAGAACACCACTTGAAACTTCATCCTCTCATCAAAATCAAAGGTAAGAGGGATTTTTAGGAGGGTGATAATTCGATTTCCATGTCTCTATAGGGTTCCATGAGCCATTCCTTCTACTCTCTCTTCATTTCCTACTCCTAATGGCTCTAAACCTTCTTGCTTTCGGAATTAGGGTTTCTTTGAAGGCTTGGAAGCTCCTCTCTACATCTCCACGGTCGGGACACCCTAGGGTAAGGGGATGCGAGATTTCTATGGCTTATGAAAGCTAAAGGTAGCCTATGGTGGGGTTTGGCCCTAAAACACCTCATTTTGGTGATTAGGGTTTAGTTGGATTTTTAGAATTAGCAAACCTCACCTACTTGGAATGGTGTTTGTAATGTTAAAAATTTTATAGTGGTTGAATGTTCTTATTTGAATGTTATATGAAGCTTTGGCATGGTTGGGATTGTGTTATACTTCTTTGTTTTGATGCTTAGCATGATAACTATGCTTGGCATGATAACTACGCATTAGAATGGATATAACTTTGATTTTAAATTGATATTGTATGGTCTAATTTGAAGTATATAGTTGTTGTCATGCCTTGTTTTTTATGCTATTTGATGGTTATAAAGGGTATAAAATGTTAATTTGACTCTAACAAGTGTTGAAACTTTAAGGAAACAAAAGGTGGTGTAATTGAAATGTTGGACTACCTAGGATTTTCTCATGATTGAAATTGAATTTATAAAGTTAGATGCATCAAAACCTATGTTTCAATTAATAATATGGTTCACTTGATTGTGATCCCAATCATATGATCGGTGATTCTTAACTAATTATTGAAACTTTACTTTCAAAATAATCAATTTAAAAAATTGAACCAAGATCTCCCTTTTAATTTTACAATTCGGTTTTCATGAAATTTGATAAAACCCACTTTGCAATTTTTATAAATTATAATTTTATAAGAAAGGTATCATTTTGCAATAAAGAAAAATAGAGGGAACAAAGGCTAATTTTAAAGAATTTACTACTTTGTGTTAATTTAACTTTTCATGCCATACTTTCTTAGTAATTTTGGTAATTATATATTTAACTTCTTATCTTTGAATTTTTATAAAACAACTTTCAATTCTGGAAACATTAAAGTATAAGAGGTTTTGAAGAACTTGTTCTTTTACAACTTTCAACAAGTGTTGGAAATTGAATAAAGAAAGATTTGAAGTGAATCTTGTGGATTGCTTCTTCCATAATATGAAGTTGTTTGAATTTGTGATTGTGGTATGAATTTGGTAGTGTTTGTGACACCTTTCTACCCCCAAATAATAAAATAAATACCAAGTTAAATTATAAGGAAATTACAGTTAACACCGAGGTAAAAAGTTTCACATGTCCTCCTTAAAATAAACACTTAATTCAAGTTCACTTTTGTTTCCATAAAAGAATAAAATCTAGGTTTTCAAAAGCCAAATTATCAACATAATAAAAACATATCTTGGCCATGTAAAACCCTTTTAAAATGATCTTTCTAAGTCTCTACATATCAAAATGAAGTAATAAAGCTCCTAGACACTAATCCCCGATGTCACACATATCAAAGCGAGACCATGTCCCTTCAAAACTCAGCATTCTGAGTGCCCTCTTCATCACCTAAGAAAACCACAGAAAGAGTACGGTGAGGAATGGAATACAAACATATACATGCAATACAAAAGGCTACCCTTATTCCCCACCCATCACCATACATATCATCATTCACCTCAACTCATATACTATTCATTTCACGCATCAGGTTCGTACAAATAGGAATTCACACTTTCATACAATCTCAATTAAGGCATATGCTCACACCATGCACCTGTACAACATCTATCCTAAGAGTCATGATTTAGAACTCTGCACAATGGGAGCAACTCATCAATCCCCTTAGTTGTTACCAATGATGGCCCTACCGTTAACACCACACGATAGGTTGCACCCCCTCTATGGGCCCGTGCAAAGACATTCGCCCCTAAGTTGTACCCCCTCTATGGGCCCGTGCATCGATATTCGCCCCCTGGGTTGCACCCCCTCTATGGGCCCGTGCATCGAATGTCCCCCATCATGGTCTCCACCCTTTCTTAGGGCATGCATCTCATGTATCACACCTCATATGCTCATGCTCAATGCATCAACATCATTTATACATTTCTTATACAACATCATCTACTCAATTCATTCCACATCACATCTTGAATAAAATGCACGAAGAACATCAATATAAGATCATCACATAACCATACTTCATGCCACAGTTAATGCACTATATACATCCAAATTAATCTCATCAATTCCATAAACAATTCATATATTACACAAACATCCATCTCAATTTCTCGTTTTAAGAAAAGCTATCTGAAATTTGGAAGGAATCTGTTGAAATTATATTTAAAAGCTTGATCTGCGTTTCTGCGCTTCACTCAGCGCAAGTGAAGCGCAGGTTCCAGAGAGCTACGCTCCATCCTGTGCTCAGCGCAGGTGGAGCGTAAGTGTCGCAGAACGCGACTGCACCTGCGTTTTTGCCCCTTTTAACCCCCCTTCTTCAATCTCTACCCAATTCTTTAAGTTCCTAACTTGTTTAAGCACGTTTTTACCGATTAAATTCACTGAAAACATCAATTATTCCTACGGATTACCATTAAATCAACAATCAATCAATTATGAAATCTCACCCCCAAATCCTAATTTGACCCATTTTCGACAATATCGCTTTCATCATCCAATACATCAAGAACATAACATCAAAACATACCAATCAACATCAAACATAACAATTTCAACATATAAATCATCCTTCAGATTCAAAGATTAGAGATCCTAGAGGGACTTATGGTTGCCCTTACTACCCAAGCACTCCAGTACACACATATAGTTGCACCCTTTCCCCCCCGTACCTTAGAGATGACGATCGAAAACGAATGACAGAACTCCCTTGATGATCTACTCTGCGGTACCTTCTCCTTGTGGAGTCGCTTCTCTCTTCCCTAAGGTTTGGTTATCTGATGTTTGAAAAAGGATGGGGTGAAATAGATAACCCTTCTCTTATTTAAATATCTAATTGGGTTGGGCCTACTCCAACCCACCCATCCCCCTTTTTAATTAAATAATATGATTTCTAACTAATAATAATAAAGATAATATTAATACTATTACTTCTTCATTCTATTTTATTTTATTTTAGAAATATTAGGATGTTACAGTGTTGGCTATGATGGCTTATTTGTGATGCTTGTTTCACATGTTGGATTGCATGTTGGTTAAGATTCTGAGTTCCAATGGTGTGATTGATGGAAATGGTCATTGCTTCAAGTAGAAAAGGCTTCACAAAGACCTAATTAAGTGTATAACTATGATGGAGTCTTACCATGCATATGTTTGTTTGAACTCATACATCATGATCATGTGGTTTGACTATGTACTAAGAGAAGCAATTGATGGTACTACGAAATACATTGGTGGAGACCATGAGAGGGTTACATAGGTCTTAGAGATGTAGTTGGGTGTAAGGGATCTCAATGGCTCGAATTAGCTACCTTGACTGAGATGCCACACATAAAAAGCTCGACTATTCTGACGAGCCACTAATTATTATTAGGATCAATAAGGATATTCTGGTAAAGATGAAAATCTTGTACAAGTTTTGAATTGAAAGTTTACTTTGTGTTGTGATACAAAATATGGACCTCCCGGTCACTTCTCCTAAGTATAAGTCAAAAGTACTTGCATAGTACTTGTTCTGGGCCCATGCATGACATACTAGAGTTAATGTTAAGAAAGCATTGTCATCCATGTTATGATTTTGGCTATTGATTGAATTTACTGATTTTTGTTTATATTAAGTGCTTTCACCTTAGTCTATCATTTCCTTTCTATTATGTCTATGGAATCTCATTCCCTTTCAGTTTGTTTCCTTTTTGGGTTATTTTCTATTACTTATGTTGAAGTAGCATGTGAGTTGTATGGAGCTTATCGAGATTAGAATGGACATGAGGTCTAATTCAAGTCGGAGCTTGGTCTATTAGAGGGTCTCACCCATATACCCCTAGAGTCTTATAATTAGACATTAAGTGTAAATTTGAAAGAAATATTAAGATTTTATTTGTTGTAAAGGAAGTTGAAATTACTCCTTAAAAGAATCATGTAGTTTGAATTGTGACTTGATTCAATATAGTCCAAATGCTTAATTTCTCATAGGTTCTTTCTTATTTTATCCTAAGCTAAGATTTCAAGGTCAAGCTAAAATTTATGATTTTATCCTAAGCTAATATTTCTCATAGATTCTTTCTTATTAATAATGTAACTGTTTAAGGCAAAATCGAGTAACACCGATTCTAAATAAGGGGACGTAACATATACCTTCTAGCCGCCTTTTTCTTCTTTTGTGAATTCCTTGATGTGAGCTACTTCCTATATTTCTTTAAGTAAATCCAAGTCAGCTCTCTATTTTGTCCGTTCATGATTCCATCAAAGTGTGTCCTCATTCAATTTGGCTCCATGGTCTCAACATGAATCATGGCGTTTGACTCATAAACTAACTTGTACAACGTCTCTTGGGTGGATGAGTGGGGAGCAGTGCGATAAGATAACAAGAGTTTGACCATCTACCTTTAGCCTCATCCAACCTCTTTTCAATTCACATCGAACAAACTTGTTAGTCGCCTTAGCTTATCCGTTCAACTGAGGATGCTCAGTGGATGTGAAACACAAGTTGATACCTAATCCTTTGTACAAAGTCTTGACCAACTTGTTGGTGAACTATGTATCGTTATCAAAAACATCGTTCTCAATAGCCCAAACCTACAAACAATCCTTATTAGGTAAAACTTATAAACCTTTTCAACAATGATTGCAACTATAGGTGTAAACCCCACCCAAAAAATCTATCCTAAAAAGGAGAAAAATAAAGTGAAAACTCACTCATGCTTTATATTTCACTCTATTTTATCCTTATTTCTCTTTTATTAAACAACCCAAATTTCTTTATTTCTCCCTCATTTCTCCCCACCTTATTTTCCTCTTCCCTATTCCTCTCTACTCTACCAAACACACCCTTAATCATGGCAAACCATTTGTTTCTTGTTTCAAATGGGAAAAATATGATTAACTGGGATTATAGTAAAAGCACTTTTATGTAACTTTTGCATTTAAGTGGTTAAAAATCAAACCTAATTCACTTAGCTTTAAATTTTTTTAATAAAAATTAACTTTACAAAATCAAGATAATTCAGAGTTTACAAACATTTACCCAAACATACACTTTTACTTTGATCAAACTTTATAAAAGTCATGCAATAATTTAGAATTCAACAGTCAAATTCATCAACTTTTAGAGAATAGGAGAAAGACATAAGTAGCCGAATATATAGAATTCTATCATACAAGAATTTTATGCCGAAAATGAACAAGCCAACTTGAAGACAAACTCCTGTGCAGGTAAATATACAAAAGCAGAAAAGAAGTAAAATCCATGAATCCGCCGAGAAGCTCCGTCCTGTACAATTAACTCTTCACCAGCAAAACTTCTTTTTCTGCTTCACAAACAGATTGGACATACTTTTAAGAGTTCCCGTGAAACATAGTTCCAAGCATTGGATTTTAAAATTTTTGAATCTACACAAGATGCAAATACCGTTGACTTACCTCAATTTTTCTTCTTTCCTGACTATCTATGTATGCCAGAAGTTCTTCTTGTCTAATCAAAGCTTCGTATAAAGCCTGTTAAGTAAATAGAACACAATAGTTTTTATATATACCAAAATTTATTCAACGGTTTAGCACACAACTTATCTTAGTCTAAATGGTTTAAAAAGTGAATTACAATGGCATAGAAAATATATAATCGAAAGAAAAGCAGCAGCTCTATAGTTTGGCTATGCACATCAACCATTATTCAGGTTCTCCCCTGACCTGTGAGATAAAACAAAGAGCGCACACAGGTACAATTTTGGTGGACAAGGACCCCTAACTCAAAGCAGTAATCAACCTACAACATGCCAGGCATTGAATTGAAAATGTCTATATCTACAGTGGTTGCATGTCAAGTGCATAAACTCAGGAGATGTACTTGGACTATTTGCCAAACATTCACAATCAGAAAATTGACACTTGAGCAGGTTATTGGTGGACAGGCCAATTCGATGGCAAAAATAGCAAAGCATACATGCCTTTTTCTTGAAATTTGAGACTGAGTAAAACCTTAGGAATTATTGTCTGTTTAGCCTAAAGCAAATAATATGATTTTAAGTGAAATACAGTACCTTCTTTGTAGCGATTAGTTCTGCTTCCAATGCATCAACACGATAAACAGCAGCATTGAGCAGTTCCTCTTTTTCATATGGCATCATATTAGGTTTTGACTGTAGTATGTCAACCTTCTCTTCAAGCTCACCAAGGCGTTTCAAAGCAGACGAGATGAGTTCTGTCTTTGTGAATCTGGGAGCAGGTGATGGGGGACGAGATTCCTCCTTGGTTATTGAATCAACAGTTATGTTAGGCATATTTTGAGCAGAGTCAGATTTAGAGTCCTGTATTCCTTTAGTCACACGAAATGCTATTGAACGAGCAAAAGCAAAAATGGCAACAAAGAAGCCCACTATAATAGCCCAGATATATGCACAGTTTCCACCAGATCTTCCATTCCTCAGTAGATATTTTTCTGCAACCAATAAAAATACATTACATATTTTCCTTAGATGCCAATATCTGGATGAAAACATATAAATTTCTTATTATTTTTATTATAAAGAAGTATTATACTTTCTTGTACAAGTGTTAAATATTTTCATGGTTGTTTTGCTAGGCATGGGTAAATACACATCGATCAATTCAAATCTGTGAAAAAAATATTAAGCACAAATGTTTTAAAGCATATTGTGAACCTTTTAATTCTTTTATGCAGGTGTATTATGTAGAACGACAAATATTTTGAATATTTCTCTGTTGGTTAGGTTCAATGCCGTCTACAAATGAATGTAGCCCCCCCAAAAAACCAAAGGAAAAAAAACTGTCCATGCAGGCTTACATAATATGCAATTAGGTTAATAATGGTGGCATATCAAAATCAATAACTTCAGGGAAAATGCATCAACTATCCAACCTGTTGAGCCAAGTGAGTTTTGAGTTGTCACTTGTTTTTCCTTCCATCCAACATCAACAGTCTTGTCAACCATGGGAACATACTCATCATACTCGGAGAAACCACCAGAATGACTAGCTCTACCACCCAATCTTGCCTGGACAAACATCAAAACAGCTGTATTAGATATATTGCAACATTTTTCTATCTATCTTTTCTTTCTTTCTTTCATTTTGCAACATCAATATGAATGTCATGACCACTTACTTCTTCATGGACAGGAGTCAACCTAGGGTTTGTATAATTCCCATTTGCTTTGGGAGAAGTAATATCTTCAACTTCAGATCCTGATTCTGCTGTTGATGTATCACTACTTCTTATCTGCTCCCAAAATCCAAACAAAGAGCCTATCAGAATTATAAAATCCGAAAGTCCTCATTTATGAGTGTCAAAGATGGTATTAGAAACTATACCATTGGATAACATGCCTTATCACATTCAATCACTGTCCCCTCATCAGTAGAAACTGTTACTATTTGTCTTGAACATTGTATTTCACCACTGAGAACCATCTGCATTCACACAACTGATCTAGCTGAGCTACAGTTGCATAGCAGAAGCATTGACAAGATAACCAGTAAATATTTAATGGAAAACAGAGTATAACAATTACATAAGCGGCAAACCTTTAAAATGTTTGGATCCTGCCATGGCCCTTTATCAGACCTCATACAACCGCCTTGATCTATACAAGTACAGCTACCACCTAGGAATTCTGGCAGCTCACTGAAAAACCACACAGTTAGTTAGAATTTCCAAATAATAATACATGGTGATCGATAAATAACACTATCAACAAAATTAATGGATAGTTACCTCGCATCAATAATTTCAAGCAATTTATTCTGGAACTTGTTTCCAAGAACCTAATAGAACATTGAAGTATCAATTAATCATATAGCTATAGGTTATCTCTGTCAACTATAAGAGATTATTATTTGATTGAAATCCTATAAAAATCTAAAATAAAAAGAATAACTCAAATAATTAACACATACATTTATCTTTGAAGTAGTTTTGGGATCAAGAAATGTTTTCACTGTGTTCCAAAGCAGCTTAAAACCAGGACCAGCATTGATTATAAACATTCGGCACAATGTCTGCACCAAATGATTTACAGGTTAGAAGAGATAAAAGAACAATTAAGTTCAGAAAACATGAATTGGAAACTATAAAAGGAATCATGATTAAAGCTACGTACTTCAGGATAGTAGTCACCGTCAATTTTCTGCAGCCGCATGATGAGTTCCCGCGCAGACTTGGTTAGGTTCTTAAAACCCTACAAAGCATAAGGTAAAAGCATAATAATCCAACCAAATTATTGGCTAAACTGAGTTAATATGGTGCTAAGGAAACTTTCAAGACCATTTACTCAGACAACATACCACACCATGAACATCCAAAATGGTTGTACTTGAATCTATATGTCTCTTTGCAGCGATAGAGCATGCAGGAAACTTAATAGCAAATGTCTTCTCAAAACCCTGCACATGGTATCTCAGATACCTTTCCATGGTTGTTACTTGCATAAGCTTATTTGGATCAACTTTGCCTAGCCTCTCAATATAAACAGGTTTTCCTTCCTTATCCACACCATGGTAACCATGTGGATAATATTGCAGGACTTCATTCAACTCACTGAACTCAAAATCCTACAGAGAAAGGGAAACCAAAGTGGGATAGTATGAACAACAAATTATTGTAAACTAAAATGTACAGATGATCAAATCAAACAAGATCAACCGAAGAAGAAAACCAAATAAAATGTTCGGTATATTTTTCAATTCAAGATGACTCACCTCCATAATTGTATCAGTACCGAAGTCTTTCCTCCATTGGATCATGTTGGCCCACATGTGCTTTGCTTTCTCAATATCAAATTTCCTTGCTTTCAAGAATCTGCAAGTTAACTCGAATTTTAAATTACACCCCAAGGTGAACAAGTCATCTGTAAATCTTCAGTGTATGAAGCATGTAATATGTGAGGAAAAAGCTCCTCTAAAGTGACCTTTGTCTGTAAAGTGAGAAAGTAATGGGCAATTCACCCTTAAATCAATGCCAAATATATCTTGCTCACTGTAGAGGTACCTTATCCAATATGTGAATATGCAAAGATACCAGCTATGCAAACCACAAATTCCATGAACCAAATGTTATGATTTTGATGTGTAGATTGAAATACTGAAGGCTGTGATCCAAACCAATCGATTACAGATGACTCATAATAAGTGGCGGTATAACAAATTATCAATGATGCATTTGTTGTGGTCAGTGCAATCTTTATAAGTAACTAAAAGAGCAAAGACTGAATACATATTGATAATCAAAGTAATATCTATTTCCCATGGATATATTTAAATTAACTGGGAAGGAATAAGGGGAAGTAACCTCAATAACATATGATAGTCATCATGTCTTGGTGGCAACAAGTTATCAGACATAAGTGCCTGTCGAAATGCATCCACTGCTTGTAGCTCCTTAACATCTCTAACATCCTCAATAGAAACAGAATTGGTACGACTAGCATTCTTTCTTCTGCTCTTCTTCCTAAGAGAATGCCTGAATTTGCTTGACGCATTTATTGCTTTCTTTTTCAGACTTCCAATTCTCGTGCGTCGATCATCTTCTGAATTCTCAAAATCTGATTTCCGCTCTCTTCTTTCATCATGACCAGAGAACCCTTCAAAGCCTAAGGAGTAATGTTTCAACACAGACAATTCAGATTATATTTCAGAACTCAATATTAGAGGCAAATGCAGAAGTTAATAAAATTTAAACTCTTTTTTACAAGTAAATCTAAAGCATCTCAATGAACAAGAAAGTCTGAGTAAGTCAGATATAACGATTGATTGTAAAACTACTGCTAATTTGTTAAATCTAGGAGAGTATGTATTTGAATTAAATTAAATTAAGCTAATTTGAACCTTAATTCCAGTTGATTTAGTGATTTAGATCAGCATATAAGATAATTGAATCCATCAAAAGAGAATTTATAGCTTCAATTGATCAATAAATAAAGAAAATATTGACATGGAAATTCAGAGGAAAAAATCAATACTCACAGGGACGAGCGAACCGATCAAGCGGTCCGGACATGTCAAGATTGTTAAAGGAATATGGAATTGGTAGCTTGAAGGAAGCATCAAACTAAAAAGCCTGAAGCAGGTTGAACAGTGAAAAGCAATTCCGTGAAAACAAGCCCGAACCAGCCAGAACCAAAATTAGAATTTACAAAAATTATGCTCTTATTTTATATTAGATGAAAGTTGTCGGCAGAAAAAATATATAGAGGTGCTGAAATGAAATGAAACGAATGATTCATGAAACGGTTAAAAATGTCCAAGCACCGTAAATGTGAGGTCAGAGTCAGATATGGTTGCCAGGGCCGCCGGATATATTGTTTAAATATTTTATTCACCAAATGTCGTGGCCTAGGAGAGAGGTTATTGGTGAGACAAAGTATATTATATTACTTTAATATACACTAGTATTTTTTGCGTTTCAAAATAAATAAAAAAAGAGAAGGAAGAATAATATATATAGTAAAATTATATTTGAAACGCAAAATAATACTATATATATATATAATTAACTTCAATAAAACTATTAAATGCTATATATATATATATATTAAGCATAATATATGAAACATTATATATAATTGGCATAAATATGTGATTATTATTATAATATAATCTATTTTTTAAATATACTAAAAAATATTGCACTGAATTTTAAAAATCAAATACTTTTAGTTAATTATATTAATTTTAAGTTAAATTAATCATTTGATCTTATATTATATTATATTATATTATATTATATTATATTATATAGTTAGTTAGTAAGTTAGTTAGTTTACTCGTATAAAATTAGTTAAAAATGTCATTATAATTTTAAACATGTAAAAGAACATGAGAAATTTTATATAACAGTTTATAACTATATTACAAATCAAAAATAAATCCAGTTAATTCCATACTGTTTAAAGACTATAAAAAATATTTTAAATAATTTAAATTTTATAGATTAGGTAAGCAGCTGTTTCAGCTTAATCAATAGTCTCGAATTCGAGCACTGAACTATGTTAATTTGTTTTATTTTGAAAAATTTAATTAAATAAATGATTTACTATAAATTCTATAATTATTTAATTTTTCATTTATTATAATTAATATTTTATATTAAAAAATTTATAATCATATTATTAACTTTCCTTTTGTTCCAAGAGTAACTCGGATCCGACCGGGTAAGCAGTCCTACTCGGCGCAATAAGAGTAGAGATCGCTCTATACACCGACACTTGCCCACAACAACAGAGTGGGAAGCAAATCGGAATATCATGCATACTAAATCACCTAATCATCTACGTGTCATGGCCATATTAAAGCACTTACCCACGATAGAATCCTCTCCATATCTCAAGAGACACTTGGCAAAGCTGACCAAGAGATAGTGGTGTCACATCATCCTCTACTCACACCCTCATAGAAGCTTCTACGAACCTTATAAATACTCTCACGCATACCATAAACAAGGTACACAATCTTTCTAATTTGCCAACACTGTCAAAATTACATACTGAGTTCGTGGTTGAGTGTCTTCGCATGCCCACCCAAAATCTGTTTAAACACCTGGAGAGGAGCTTGGAGGGACGTGAAGAGACTTAATTTGGAAGAATCCGAAGCAGAGAGGAGATCTTGTTCAGTAGAACAATTAACACCGTCTGTGGGGAACCATAAAGTTCAATCCCTATGTTTTGTGGTAAAAGTTCGTTGTTTTCCTGAGCTAAACACTTTTACCGTTTAATTTCTTTTAATAAAATCTTCTGGAGATTTGTTGTTGTTGGTTGTGGGAGGAGTTTGCTAAAGTTATTGGAGATTGTGAAGGAAGATATAGTTTTTCTTTGTTGCATGCAACATTCCTTGTGGTCTCTCATTCTAAAGATTTTATTCCTTTCCTTTTACCCACATTTTACCCTCAAGTCATTCCATTGCTCACCCTGAACGATGGATAACCAAAATACAAACCTAAACACATGCCAGACACCACCCTGACCCTTTCTCACCCAGTAAGAAGTGCTAGACAAATTGTGGTCCAAAACCCCCCCTCAGATACAAACTTCTGTGAGAACCTCTAACCCTTCGAATCAGGATCATGTTCTTGGACAAACTCTGGGTCTGAATTCCCAACCTGTGAATACCATCTTACCCCTACCTTTGAACCAAGTTGTTATTATCCCCCAAGTGCAACCTGAGTCTGGTGCACAGAGAGACCCAATAATTTTTCATCTTCTGGAATGCATTCAGCAGTTGGAGAACTCTCGTTCAGATAGACGCTCTAGAAGGAGAAGTAGGGAGTCTAAGAGACCTCGTCAGATCGTGACCAAGGATCATCAATCAGATCGAGACATGCTAGGGTTCCTACTTCGTCTTCGTCGTCCAATTCAGCTCAACAAACATCATTATCGGACTCGGATTACAGCTATACTAGTATGGATAGGCGTGGGCATTCACGGTCGAGTAGATGCTTTAGAAGTCCTAGAAGGGGAGCTAATAAGGAGGATAGGTCGGAAAGAGAAGGAAGTCGAAGGCAGAGGTCAGATAGAGCAGAGGCTAGAGCGAATAATCCTGAAGATCAAGGGGCTACTAATGCTAACATGGGTGCAGGTGCGAAAACAAGGAGAAACACTATTTCAATTCAACCCAACACCATAATAAATCAATTTGGTGTGGCTACTTATCGACCATATTCGCTACTAGAGAAGCAGATCCAGGTCGGCACTTAGATGTTTTCATGAACGAGATGTTATTCCAACAAGCTAATCAGGACTTGTAATGTAGAATTTTTATAAGGTCTTTGCAAGGAGAAGCCTTAACATGGTTCAAATCTCTACAACCCAATTCTGTTAATAGTTGGGAGGATTTAGCGTTGGCCTTTTCAAATAGATTTGCTCAAGCTGGGGAGGTTCTGAGGGACTCCCAGACTCTGAATAAGATAAGACAAGGGGAAAAGGAATCTTTAAGACCATACCTTTCCAGGTTTTACAAGGAAGCAACCCTTACTCCTAACCTGCACGAGATGGTTCAATTGCACAGTCTAATCCCCAGCCGAAAGATCCTCTTGCCATAGAGTTGGCTAAAAATAAAGTATGTAGCATGGCCGATTTTCAAAACAAAGCTACTCAATTTGTCCAGCAAGAGATGCATTTAGAAGAATCTAATCCGAATAAGCACTCAGATAAAGGTAAGGAGAAAGTGGAAGTGGAGTCAAAGGAGAAATAGCATAAGAAGGAGAAAAAGAAGTTGAGAGGAAGATACGACACTTATTCCCCGCTGAACATGCCACCTTCCCGGATCTTCAAAGAAGCTTACAACACAGAGTTTGCCAATATTAAATGACCATTCCCATTGAAGGAATACCCTAATACAAATAAAAGTAAGTATTGTGCTTTCCATGATGGGTATGGTCATGAAACAGACAAATGCATCCATCTGAAGGATGCAATTGAGCAGTTGGTAAAGGCTGGACGACTAGCACTCTATGTAAATAGGACGGGAGATGAAGGTGAAAAGAAGAAAAGGCATAGAGATAGATCCCCAAGCCCTGATGATAAGGATTCCCGAAGGAGAGAAAGATCGAGATCTCCCCGGAGAGAAAGATCAAACCATGTTGATAGAAAAGAAAGAACCCTAGTTCCGAGTAAAAGAATAGGGGAAACTCCTAGAATTAAAATTAACACTATAGTTGGAGGATCCGCGGGAGGAGGACCCACTTCTAATGCAAGAAAAAGGCATCTGGAAGACATCATGTCAGTGAAAGGATAAATTGTTAGAGGGAAGAAGACGAATGTAGGAAGACGTACTCCAACCATCACTTTTGGTGATGAAGATTTTGGGGATATTAGCCGAGTCCATGACGATCCCATGGTCACCAGAGCAATCATTAGCAATGCAGATGTCGGACGTGTTCTGATTGATCAAGGGAGTCCTGTTAATATCATGTATGATGATTGCTTCCACTTAATGGAATACACCTCAGTTGATTTGCTTCCGTACAATGGAGAATTTAATTGGTTTTGTGGGTGAAAGGATACAACCAAGAGGGTATGTGCCAACTCGGATTACTATTGCAGGGGAAGAAAGAAAGAAGACTGTCAATATCAAATTTTTGGTAATTGCGAGTATCACATCCTATAATGCTATATTAGGACGACCTACTCTCAATGCACTCGGAGCAGTGGTTTTCACCGTACATTTGGTGATGAAATTCCCAAGTAGCAAAGGACGTATAGTCTCGGTGCGGGGAAACCAGGTGGAAGCCAGAAGTTGTTATAATGCTAGCCTTCGCATTCGACAAGAGACTTTGGTTGCAGATAATATGAAGAAAATGAGGGCAGAAGCCATACCAAGTTCTAGTCGAGAAGTGCTTTTAATGGATTTAGATCTGAGGTTAGATTCTTATGATTCAAGGATAAACCGGGATCAACCACAACATGGTGGGGAGTCTGAGTTATTCCAAATTGGCAAAAAGGTTGACCAGGCGACAAAGATTGGGGCTAGGTTGGAACCAGAGTTGAAAGAAAGATTGAAGGCTTTGTTGCTAGAAAACAAAGATTTACCAGGCGACAAAGATTCGGATTTTTGCTGCTATAAGTTAGTCATCGACCCGACAATCAAAACTGTTGCCCAAAAGAAGAGGAGGGTAGGACCAGAAAGACAACAAATAATCGTGGAGCAAACGCGAGAATTATTGAAAGCAAGGTTTATAAGAGAAACACAATATGCCACCTGGTTTTCTAATGTGGTGCTTGTGAAAAAGTCAAGTAGCAAATGGAGATTGTGCGTTGACTTCACCGACTTGGATAAAGCATGCCCCAAGAATCCCTTTCCTCTTCCGAATATTGACAGGTTAGTAGATGCTTCATCTGTATATCAATTCCTCTCATTTATGGATGGTTATTCTAGTTATAACCAAATCCTTATGTTTTCCGAGGATGAGGAGAAAATTGCATTCATCATGGATCAGGGAACTTGTTACACGATGATGCCATTCGGGTTAAAAAATGCAACAGCCACATACCAAATAATGATGATAAAGGATTTTCGAGAGCTTTTCGGTGATACTGTGGAGGTGTATGTGGACGACATCATTACAAAGACAACTCAAGCAAAATATCTGGTAGTGGACTTAAAGAAAGTTTTTAACCGGTTACGGGAGCACGATATGTAGCTAAACCCGTTGAAGTGCACCTTTGGAGTCCCCTCAAGGCATTTCCTTGGTTTTCTCCTGACTAATAGAGGTACTGAAGTCCGGATAAGTGAAAAGCTATCCTGGAGATGCAGAGCCCTCAGAATGTAAAAGAAGTCCAACAGCTGACAAGAAGGATAGATGCCCTTACCCGTTTCCTGTCAAGAGCAGCTCAGAAGTCCATACCCATGTACCAACTGTTGCGTAAGGGTAAAGATTTTTTAGTGGACAGAACAGTGCGAGCATGCATTTCAGGAGTTGAAGAAAACCCTTATATCCCTACCAGTTTTGGTCCGACAGAACAGTGCGAGCATAGCATGAAATAATAAGAAGGATTAAATTCTAAAATTATTGGAACCAAAATAATATTATTCAATAAGCATTTTAAGTAAATTACTTTAACATACTAATTGAAACCTTCACCCAACAATTTCACCTTGACCAACTCATATAAGGTCTCTTATTTGAGTTGGCATCAAAATATAAATTTCAACTAGCCAAACATAAATTTTGCTTGTTCAACTAGCCCAACATGCTAAACTAAATTTCAACTAGCCAAACATAAATTTCAAAGAAATCCAATATAAAAGTATCAACGACTTGGCATCAAAATACACTTGTTCAAAATGCTAAACTAAATGTCAAACAAGATATAATTAACTGGATAAGATATTGATACCTCAAGAGAGCTTCATCAAGCATGTTTCTCTTAGTTATTCCAATAAGTAAAACGTTAGTATAGAGAGAGGAGCTAAACAAAAGTGATCATGTGCAGGTGATAAGCAATTTTATCTTTTATAGAATAAGAAAACTAAATAATAATCATAGGCCTAACCATTAAGTTAACATTATTGCTGCCAAGGCCTGATTTTAAAGAATTTGAAGACATGCTGCCAAGGCCAGATTCTATAAGGGATAATAGCCTGACAAGTCCAGACAAGATTTATGTGATGGATTAGCAATCACATTATTCACTTGCTTGAAGGGGCTAAAAATAGAATACCTTATTCAGTGACCCAGTGGTAGGATCATACAAGTGCTCACAGAAAAACACATGTTGGAAGATTACAGGGGTACTGCATGTGGGAATATCATTCTTCTTTCTGACTTCACATTTCCCTGCTATGGATGCTACAGGGACTAAATTTGTTTTTCCACTGTAATATACCTAAAAAATTTAAATCATGGAATCAAATTCAATATAAAAACATAAAAACACATTTTAGACACACAGACCAGATACAGAAAGTAGAACAAAATACTCAAAAATGATCAAAGCAATGCACACTCAAACTTACCAACTCATGCATACAGAGAAGCTCACTTTACATAGTTAATTGAATCAAGTATGAATGGCTTTTTACTCCAAAAAAATTAAAAAAAATTACATAATCAGTTACATTCTCATTTTGATTATTAATTTATTATTTTAATCCAGCCATCTGTGCATGTGATATTTTCTATATGTAAGTGTGTGCATTCTTTTATTAAGTTCAATTCATACATACTGATAGGCTTTGCACGTTGTTGATGAAACTGTCATTTCTCAATCACCACATTGAGAGGTTTAGAGGAATGATTAAAGGCAATGTGATGAGGCATAGCTTTCGCATTATCCACTTACAGATTGTTGAAGTGTTTGTATGGGCATAAGAGGTTTAGAGGAATGATTAAAGGCAATATGATGAGGCATAGCTTTCGCATTATCCACTTCCACCATCGCTCTCCCGACTTCAAATCCAGAAGCTGTTATGCTACATTGAGAAGCCAAGTTGAGCCAAATAAAGTTCAAACTAACCAAAACCAAATTTTGCATTAACACATATTTTCCATTCCTCCTCAAAATGAGTTATAAAGAGAATGAGTTATATATCATAGGAATAATAAACTAGACAGCTTCAACAACTTAATAGTAACGACCCTTATTCCACTGAATTATTTTATGCTACCAATCTTAACTCAACTAAAGATATTACACTTTTTTGTTTTTATTTTTCCACAACTGCATTTCTATATTAAGCAAAGACATGCATCTCTTGGAACAAAGGTTATTCAAATACTAAAACCAGCATAACTCAGGAGATATACCTTTTTTGTTTCTTTGTCTAATGGAAGAACTATTTGGATTGACACTTTGGATAAGTCAGCATCAACAGCTATAGTGAAAACAGGAGTAGTCATTGGTATCTTCTCTGCTCTGGAAATTGAAAAACATATTGATAAGGTCCATTAGTTGTTGACTAATATAAGCTTAATCATAAAAGTATATGTGATGCATTCTCTCAGAATAGAAAGATTGTGATGCATTCTCACATATATGATCTATTATGTATGTGCTTCTCTTCTATAAAAGTATGAAATGATTGCTTTTTCCAGTAATGGCTATCAATACTTGTAAAGTGCACCTGAAAATCTTGATTCCAGACAAGAAATGTTGGTTATAAACGAAGGCAAAAGCCAACAAGGTTTAATTTGGTTTATATGAGTTTAAGCTTTATGTGACTTTTGCAAGCTTTAAACACAATCATTAGGAAAACATAACATGTTGTTCTTGTCAATATTAATCTGAGGGAGCTAATTCTCTCTGTCTCTTTGAATAGTACATGGTAAGGAGTATGGATTTGGAGCCCATGACTACCCATCAAGTGGAGTATTTGAAGTAGAGCCCATGACTTAAGAAATTGTGACAGAAGATAGTGATGAACTTACAAATAAGAACAGTTCCTAACACAGTTGAAATTTTTCCTTAGATTGTCACCAAACCAGCTTTGCCAGCATTCTCCAACTCCGTGGAGCCAACAGAATCAAATGTCCCTACAGAACGGAAATATTTAAATTTTTATTCTAAAAGCTAACCTGATTTTTTTAAAGAAAAACAAGGTTAATGAATCACTATTGACTATACCTGGTTTACAGTTTGAAGGCCAGATGTTATGCATGCTAAATTTATGAATCTAGCTTCCTCTAACTTACTTATTGCTGCAGCAGACCTTGACAAAGAAGAAAATAAAATCTCCAATTCTTAGATCAGGATATAAATCTCAATGCAAGTGCAAAATTCAAGTTATGCAAATTTATAAAAATTTGATGCATCTTTTGTCCTAGTCAACTCTATCATTCTTAAAGATTTATGCAGAACACTATGTTGGTTTAGAAGAGATTTACCAGCCCAATTCACTCTTGTCACCAGCAAACTATCACCTATAATTGATTTTATTTGCTAAGAACTAAGAACCCTCAAACCCATGTAATAGTTGCCTTTTACGGTAAATTATTTAGGTATCTTCCCTTGTCTCATTTCGAAACTCACTTTCCTTCATAGGTCAATTTCAGCAAATACCTTCAGGTGATTTGCTAAAATATAACTAAGCATCTCACCTTTCATTCTAACCTTTTGAATCCTATGCATATAATTTCTTCTGAGGCAGTATTCTACCTCCCATTTTAAGGAATTTATCATGAAATTCCCTTACATAAAAGGCTTTTAAAAACTGAGGGAGTGGATGTAAGTTTGAAACCCACCTATGACTCTGATACAACCTGTAAATAGATAGTTCTAAAATCATTAACCAATTTGAATATCAAAGAAATTAAAATGCCTTTATTTAATACTTAATAATTGCTTTTATTTAAACTAACCTCTTCCTCTTTAAACAAGTCAAAATTAACTGAGATGCAATAGCATGTTTCTGACCCTGTCTGGTAGCTAGGCCCATCAGGTTATACAATGTTGCCTTTCAAGATGATATGGTTGTAGTCAGAGCATTATGCATAACAGGAATGAATGGTTTGAGGCATAAATTTAGTAAGCCAGGAGCCCTAATTAGGGTAAGGGAACAAATTCATAAAATTAAATCTGAAGTACCTTCAGCCCTTCATAAAGAGCTCGTGAACGGCAAGAACGAAGGCAAGCATGGTCATACTCTGATCGCGGATCGTAGGAACAGGAACAGGCGCAGCGGTAGAGACAGCTGGAAAGCGGACGACGCGCACGGAGATTTGTTCCCAGCAGCAGACGACGCGCACGGAGGGAGGAGATACAGGTGCAACGGCGGACGACGTGCATGGAGAGAGGTCTGAGACGGGCGCAGCGGCGGACGGTGGCGTGGAGAGAGGTCTGAGGGAGGGAGAACAGAAGAGGACCAGGGAGAAAAGAAGAAGAGGGTTCACAAATTTCTCAGAATGGTTTTTGCAGGAAGGGTTTTTTTTCCAATACCAAAACACCGCGGTTCCATTAGAAGTTAATTTACCGCGGTTGCTAAACAGAACCACATTAAGTTAAAATTTCAAATATTTTACCGCGGTTCTGGTTCGCAACCGCGGTAATTTGGCCTAAAACTTTTAAAAATAAATAAATAAATAAATAACATTCCTGTATTTATATTACCGCGGTTAGTTTTCGGAACCGCGGTAATATATCAACTTCCTGCATTCCACCACGGTTACTTATTGTAACCGGGTTAATTTGGGTGCGGTAAAAGCCCAATTTTGGCATAGTGAAAAGGGTTTTATTTTAATATTATAACCAAATATTAAAAGCCTATTGGGTCACACGCATACAACAAGCCACTAGGAAAGGATAATAATTCTAATTTAATTTAATTAGAATTATAACATAATGGGCCAGGCCCATAAGTGTGAGGGTTAAGTGAGTGAGGGGGTAAAACCCTAGCCACCACTCTATAAATAGAGCATAAGATGCACTACCACACACACACATGAGCAATCGCTTCTTACTTTCTAAGGCTACTAGCAGAGCTGAGGAGGGTTTCCTAGTCCGGCTGTTGGCGTGGATACCAATAGAGACGTGGCTACTCTTGCCTCGTTTGTAATCCTAATAAGGTACGACCTTTCGTTTTAATACCTTTTATGCCTTGATTCGTGTTTTCACAAAACGATCATAACAAGGGAAGGAATCCATTTATTTCCGCTGCACCCTGACCACATGCTTGATTCCCTTCAATTGGTATCAGAGCTTTGGTTTGCGATAAACACGTTTTAGGCTTTTAATCTTGTGAAGATTATGATTTTTTTGTTATTTTTCTGCTAAGAAACATAGCGCTGATATCTGGGATGCAACCTGCGCAGCAGAGCAGGCTGAAGAGATCTGCGCTGCAGTCTAGGCTGCAGCGCAGACTGGAGCGCAGTTTACGTATTTTCGATTCTGATACTTGCGCTTCACCTACGCTGTAGTGCAGGTGAAGCGCAGGTAAAGCGCAAGCGAAGCGCAACTTTCAGAATCAGTTTATTTTGTTCCCTTTATTGATTGTTTCATGTGCGATGTATATATGTTTATATGTTCTAATGTTGGAGGGTCCCATGGAGCGTGAAAGAGTTCATGTCTTGGGCGTTAAAGGGTTCAATTGTTGAAACCTTTTCTCGACTCAAATATTGGCTGCGATAAACATGCCTCTTATCAATTTGCTGACAAGAGCGTATTCAAATGATACGAGGGACTTACTCGTTTATCGGTTCGTGAAGTATTCGTTTGATGCAAGACACTTATTGATGATTGGTTAAATGTTTATCAAATCAAATTTTGTTTCGAGACACTGCGTAGCGTGTTATTTTGTTTACGCATAATCAAACCTCGCTTAATATATACATTTCATTATATCACTCGTTTTACAATCAATGGATGTTGAGTTTGCATGATGACTGGTTATGGCCTTAGTTGTTTTAATTTAAATACGACCTGCTGATAAGTGAAAATCATATGATAAATTAGAGCAATTTTTAGTTCACTTATCAAGGATAAAATGGTATTTTCGCCCCAGTTTAATCTCTTTTTATTTAATATTAGATAAATTGTATTTATTAATCTTGGATTTGAATTTGATGCTATTTTGATAGAAATATTGCTGATTTTTGCATAATATTGCAAGGATTTGATATGAAGGAAAGATGGCATTAAATAAGGGGGACATCTGCAAGATTTGAGGTTTAAGTGAAGGCATTTAATGAAGATTTGAAGATTATTTGAGAGCAATTAATGAAGATATCACTACCAATTAAACAAGGATTTTGCAGACAACCTTCTCAAATAAATCAAATATGCTCAATAAATACAAAGATTTCATCAAATAAAGGGAAACAAGGAAGGAAAAATCAGCCAAAACCAATCTCGGGGAGAGATCAAATTAAAAAGAGAAAGTTTGGAGTTGTGCAAAACGCGTTGCGCGCTTCAACCTGCGTTGTAGCGCAGGGTGAAGCGCAACTCTCTGGAACCTGCGCTGCATCCTGCGCTATAGCGCAGGGTGAAGCGCAGATCACGCTGATTCTTGCCCTGTTGCCGTTTTTAGATAGATTTCTCCCCAATTTTCTTTGTCTTTCCTTAGCCTATAAATAGGAACCTCTTGCACCAGATCAGGGGTGCACGATTATTGTAATTCAGTTATATTCCAGTGATAATGCACCAGTTCTAATTTTAGAGTAGGAGAGGAGGAGCGCTTCACAAGGATTGAAGATGGTGACAACATCTTCGGTGGTTTGTATGGCTACCTCATGTAGTTAACTCTCCATTAGGATTGGATGTAATTGATTCTATCCCCAAGTGTATGTAAACTCTATATTATTATTTCCTGAGCTCTCTGTCTATAATATTGGTAATCTTATTTTGTGCTTAATTCCTAACTTTCGCGCTTGCGCCGGAGTTATAGGCTAGTTTCGACTAGGATTGAGGATGGGGGAGCGGATTCTGAAGAAACTCATTCTCTGAGTGAATAAAAGGACTCGGTAGCCAGTGAACCGAAACATGGGTGTTGCTAGTGATTGATGGGTAGTGTGAGTACTCTAATGAAGGGCGTCTACAGGATAGGCATGGTTATTAAATTACCGATAGCAAAGGTTAGTTGATTGTCAATCCAGGATTCGACGCAAGGATGTATCTAATGAGTGATGGGTAGTGACAATACTCTAATGAAGATGTGTCTGTAGCTTTAGGCCTCGTTTATCAACTAGTTCTTTTACAAACGGAATAAAAGAAATCAAAATAAGCTGAGGGTAAGTCTGTCGCTTGGGAGAGTCCGCATGGATTACCTTTGAGTGTGTGAGGCTGCTGGTAACTTGGGGTCTTAGCAATATAGTTTGTCTACAGTATTATAGAGTAACCTAAAATAATAGATAGTTTTTACATGCACAAAGGGTGTGGTGATATGAAGTCCAATCCTAATCCAAGTAAAGTGTCTCTAACTCTTCCTTTCTAATTCAATTGATTATTAATTTGCTATTTACAATTTTCGCAACAATACTCTCAAAACCGTTATTTCCCTTGATAATTAGATCACAAGTATACGTGAATTGATCATTCCCTGTGGATACGATATCTTTCTTACTATTATACTACTGGATTTTTGGTTCGCTTGCCAGAAACCCATCACCTGCGTGTCGTGCCTTACCTCTTAACATTCCTCTTGTAATTCTCTTCTCATCTTTATCCCCTCGTATGTTAAACGAGGTTTTTTCTTGTTATGTAATGTAACCGGGAGGACATGGAGCATGGATTCAGTGGGAGATTTGGAGAGCTCAAGATTATATACAAGATTATATAGTTGATGTAATTTTGTATTTGTTTTCAGGAGGCCACAACTATATCATGTATTTGTATGAGATGTATGCTTGTATGTTAAATGGTTTAACAACGAATAAAATTAAAGCGATCAAATCCCTCAGTGCTCGTGTGCCTTCCAATGAATGACACTCGTCAAGACTAGAATCGATTAAGTGTGAGTCTGCCAAAGCAAGGTACATTTATCTATTCTAGTGAGACACGATATCATGTATTTGTATGAGATGCATGCTTATATGTTAAATGGTTTAACAACGAATAAAATTAAATCGATCAAATCCCTCAATGCTCGTGTGCCTTCTAATGAATGACACTCGTCAAGACTAGAATCGATTAAGTGTGGGTCTGCCAAAGCAGGGTACATTTATCTATTCTAGTGAGACACGATAGGATAAAAGTAATATCCGATTGTCAACCGTTGGTCTTTGATTGGGTATATTCAATAGGATTGAAGAACCCAAAGGCACTAATATTAAGTCATGTTTTGCCTTCCAATGTATGGCACTCGTCTAGACTCGAATCGATTAAATGTGGGTCTGCCAAAGCAGGGTACATTTATCTATTTTAGTGAGGCGCGGTAGGATAAAAGTAATATCCGACTGTCATGCCATTGGGTTTTGACTTAACTAGGTATATTCAATAGGATTGAAGAACCTAGAGGCACTAAGTTAGGCATTAATTCATAAGTTGAATTAGAATAAGAGTTATTCACCTAACTATCCAAGAGTTGTATGAGATACAATTGGAAAGCGTGTTCCTACCTAAATAACCTTTTCTTAAGCGATCAGCCAAAGCTGACTTAAAATTAGGTGAAATATGGATCTTGGCCCACTAGAAAATCTAGTGATGGTATTTTCTGATTCTTTATATTGAGGGTACTTGTTTTGAATCAAAATAGTGGGAGACATATTTATTTAAAGACCTTATTAAATATGTTTGTTTTATGATACTTATGTGCATAATTTTGAACACAACAAATAATTTTACTGCGATCTGTCCTTGGGAAGGACAAACTGTCTGGAACTAACTTTCTAGACTGGTATAGAAACATAAGGATTGCCCTTAGGCATGAGAAAAGGCTGCATGTCCTCGAAGGGCCTATTCCTGAAACACCCGTCGCAAATGCTTTGAAAGCTGACAAGGATGCTTTTAGAAAGCATCTGGATGTTGCTTTTGATGTAGGTTGTCTTGTGCTTGCTACCATGAATGCTAAAAACAGCATGAGAACATGGAGGCGTACAATGTGATTGTACACTTAAAGAGACCTTATCAAGGACAAGCTAGATTTGAACAATTTGAAGTCTCATAAGCACTTTATCAATGTAGACTGGCAGAGGGAACCCCTGTTGGTGCTCATGTACTCAAAACAATTGGGTACATTGAAAAACCTAGAAAGTCTTGGATTCCCATTAGGCCAAGAGTTGGCCACTGATCTTGTCCTGTAATCGTTGTTGGACAACTATAGTCGATTCATCATGAACTATAACATGAATGAATTTGACAAACCACTGCCAGAATTGCTAAGCATGTTAAGAACAGCTGAGCAAAACATTAATAAAGGTAAAGGGAAGGCCATATTGATGGTCCAACCTGGAAAAGGCAAAGGGCAAGAAGAAGTTCAAGAAGCCCTATTTCAAACCAAAGGACAAAGGCAAGGATAAGCCTAGTAACTTTGTTTTGAAGCCTATGGGTGGGATAGCTAAGGAAGGAAAATTGTTTCCACTGTGGCTAATCAGGACATTGGAGATTGTGTAAAGTACCTGGAGGAGATCAAGAAAAAGGGAAGTGAGACTTCCGCTTCAGAGATATATGTTATAAAAGTCAATTTACCTACTTCTGTATCTTGGGTATTGGATACCAGATGTGAATCTCACATTAATGTGAATGTGAAGGATCTAAATGAAGTAGGTCATTGGCTAAAGGAGAAGTCGACCTACGTGTGGGAAAAGGAGCAAGAGTTGCTGCCTTAGCCATAGGAACCTATTATTTAACTTTGCCAACTGGACTAGTTATTGAACTAAATAATTTTTATTTTGTGCCTACCATTAGTGGGAATTTTAATTTCGTTTCTTGTTTAGAAAAGAGTGTTTTTATAAAGAACAATTCAATTTATTTGAATGATATGGTTGTGCAAAGTTGAACAATATGTTCTTGACATGGAAGTGCCTATCTATAACATAAGGGTCAAAATAAATAGTTTGAACCCGACTTATCTTTGGCATTGTTGCTTAGACCACATAAATGAGAAATGCATATTCAAACTCCACCAAGATGGTTATTTGGACTCATTTGATTTTGAATCAATTGAGACATGTGAATCTTATTTATTTGGGAAGATGACCAAAATCCCATTCACCGGAAAAGGGTGAAAGGGTCGGTGATCTTCTTTGCCTCATACATAGTGATGTATATGGGCCCATGGGCACAATGGTTAGAGGAGGTTTTCAATATTTTATCACTTTT
Source organism: Sesbania bispinosa (assembly GCA_026901365.1). Lineage (NCBI taxonomy): Eukaryota > Viridiplantae > Streptophyta > Magnoliopsida > Fabales > Fabaceae > Sesbania > Sesbania bispinosa. Next base: position 1,394,807 of record QLOH01000226.1, on the reverse strand, counting down.
ACTGATGATTTCAGTAGATATGGATTTGTGTATCTAATGAAACACAAATCTGAATCCTTTGAAAAAGTTCAAGGAATTTAAGAATGAAGTACAAAACCAACTTGGCAAGACTATTAAAACACTTCGATTAGATCGAGATGGAGAATACTTGAGCCAATAATTTGATGACCATCTAAAAGAGTGTGGGATAGTATCCCAACTCACTCCTCCTGGAACACCTCAATAGAATGGAGTTTCAGAAAGGAGAAATCGAACCCTATTGGATATGGTTCGGTCCATGATGAGTCATTTTGATCTCCCCGACTCCTTTTGGGGTCATGCTTTGTTAACAGTAGCCTTCACATTAAACCGTGTTGCATCTAAGGCTATCATAAAGACACCATATGATATATGGACTGGGAAACAACCTGGTATGTCTTTTATGAAGATTTGGGGTTATGAAGCTTATGAGAAATGCCAAGTTTCAGATAAGCTAGGACCCAAATCAAATAAGTGCTTATTTGTGGGATACCCAAAAGAAACTAAGGGTTACTACTTCTATAATCCTAGCGAAGGCAAAGTGTTTGTCGCTAGGACTGCTGTATTCTTAGAGAAGGAATTTATCTCTAAGAAAATAAGTGGGAGGAAAGTAGAAATTGAAGAAATTCAAGTACCACAGAGTGGCAATGAGCCAATAATGGAACAAGAGCAGATACCACAAAGTGTTGTGGAGCCACCTGCTCAAGTAGCGCAAGACTTGCGTAGGTCAGATAGGGTACATCATCAACCTGAGAGATATAGTTTCCTTGTGTCTCAGGAAGGGGATGTATTGCTAATGGATCAAGATGAACCAGTGACTTACCAAGAAGCTCTTTTGAGTCCAGAATCTGAGAAATGGCTTGATGCCATGAGATCTGAAATTGATTCCATGTACACTAACAAGGTATGGACCTTGATTGAGCCACCCAAAGGAATAAAACCCATAGGGTGCAAGTGGGTTTTCGAAAGGAAACTGACATGGATGGTAATGTAAGTACCTTTAAAGCACGGTTGGTGGCTAAAGGTTTCACGCAAATTCATGGTGTAGACTATGATGAAACCTTTTCCCCAGTTGCCATGCTCAAATCTGTTCGGATCTTGCTTGCTATTTGCAACTTACCATGATTATGAAATCTGGCAAGTAGATGTCAAGACAACCTTCCTAAATGGAAGCCTTCTTGAAGATGTGTATGTGATACAACCTGAAGGTTTTGTTATACCTCAAGGTATGTAAGTTGCAACGATCCATTTATGGATTAAAGCAAGCTTCTAGAAGATGGAATCTTCGTTTTGATGAAGTTGTTAAGCAGTTTGGTTTCATTAAAAAAAATGAAGACGAGCCTTGTGTCTACAAGATGGTTAGTGACAGCATAGTGGTTATTCTGGTTTTGTATGTAGATGACATACTCTTCATAGGAAATGACATTCCTACCCTTCAGTCTGTAAAGATTTGGTTAGGAGATTGTTTTTCTATGAAAGATTTGGGCGAAGCAACCTATATGTTAGGTATCAGGATCTATAGAGATAGATCATTACTTGGCCTAAATCAAAGTACATGCATAGACAAGGTGTTAAAAGCGGTTTAACACGCAAGATTCTAATAAAAGAAATTTTGCCTATGTCACATGGTATAATCCTATCTAAGGCTCAATCTCCTTCCAGTAAAGAAGAGAGAGATCGCATGAGTAAGATTCCTTATGCATCTGCTATAGGGTCTATCATGTATGCCATGTTGTGTACTTGACCAGACATATCATATGCTTTAAGCATGACTAGCAGAGATACCAGTCTGATCCCGGTGAAGGTCACTGGACATCAGTCAAGAACATCCTTAAGTACTTGAGAAGAACTAAGGATTTCTTCTTGATATATATGGAGGTGTGGAAGAGCTACTTGTAAAGGTCACACTAATGCTAGCTTCCAAACCGACAAAGATGATTCAAGATCGCAATCAGGTAATGTGTTTTGGCGCTGTAAGCTAGAAAAGTTCTAAGCAGGAAACAGTCGCTGATTCTACCACACTAACAAAAAACCCTTGTGCAGCAGAAGCATGAAGGGCACACTAGATCATTAGGCATAAGAGTTATGTCTGAATGTCTCTAGTGCAAGTGGGAGATTGTTAGGTATATGCACTAGAGACTTATATGTTTATGAACATCCATCACTTGTATCATGTTATTTTATAAAGGAAAACTTATTCTTTTAGAATATAATTATTGTCCTTAGAATAGTAAGCTTAAACTTCATAAGAAATCAAGTAGATGACTTGATCGTGAGATCTTATGAAGAACTATTCTTAAATAGTCCCTAGTCAAGTATCATCTTAGGACAAAGATGCATTTAGACTAGTATGTGAGTTCATTGATGATCACATCTCACATATCATGGATATGAGATATCATGTGCTCACATAGGTACACATTAAGAATAATGGTGTACTGGACAGACCCACCTTAAGAACGTTGCATGGATTGTTACATAAGTGTCATGAACGTTTCTTAAATTGATAAATGTTATATATAAAGTCCTTTGACCTGAAATCAGTACGACTCCTACATCAGGAATTATGTGTTTTGAATATCATCAAACGTTACCTGTAACAGGGTGATCATAAAGTTGGTATTTGGACATATAATAAATTATGTGGAGGAATGTGAGTGCCCTAGATGGGATTTGTCCCTCCTATGTAACAAGAGTTATATCTGTAGGCCTCTTGATAAAGTGAGACTGCAAAATGCATGGCCATGCTCAGGAGGATAAATATGAGATATTTATTTTCTGTACAGTCTACTTGGGGATCAAGAAAATATAAATTGAACTATACAAGGTTGACACAATCCATGCCCTTGTGTTCAATTAGATATTTGGACAAATGGACAGATCATATAAATTATTATCATAAAATAGGATTTATCAAAGTTATTGATAATCTCAATATTTATGATATTAAATATAAAAGAGTTTTATTTTAATATTATAACCAAATATTAAAAGCCTATTGGGTCACACGCATACAACAAGCCACTAGGAAAGGATAATAATTCTAATTTAATTTAATTAGAATTATAACATAATGGGTCAGGCCCATAAATGTGAGGGTTAAGTGAGTGAGGGGGTAAAACCCTAGCCACCACTCTATAAATAGAGCATAACATGCACTATCACACACACACATGAGCAATCGCTTCTTACTTTCTAAGGCTACTAGCAGAGCTGAGGAGGGTTTCCTAGTCCAGCTGTTGGCGTGGATACCAATAGAGACGTGGCTACTCTTACCTCGTTTGTAATCCTAATAAGGTACGACCTTTCGTTTTAATACCTTTTATGCCTTGATTTGTGTTTTCGCAAAACGATCATAACAAGGGAATGAATCCATTTATTTCCGCTGCACCCTGACCACATGCTTGATTCCCTTCAAACCCGACTCGAACCAACTCGAATATGTCTGTGTTGAGTTGGGTCATCAGATCATGAGCATTTTTCATTTTTTAAAAAATTGTGGAAGAAAATGAAATTAAAATATAAAATGAAAAAAAGAAAAGAAATAGGGGAAAATAAGATGAGAGGAGCAGATGAAATAGGGTTTGGAGAACCACCCCTGCTTCTTAGCCGTTGCGCCCATTTTTGTTCTCTTCGGGCAGGAAAATGAAATAAAATTAGGGCTTCTTTTTCTGGTTTAGTTCGGGTTGAGTGTATCGGTTTCAACATATGCAAACCCAAGACCCGAACCGAACTAGACCGAGTTTGAAAGAAAATGTCTGAACCGAATACCCGAACCGAACCATTAGATATCCTTTGGGTTTGATTTGGTCCATCGGGTTCGTGGGTTAGAACGGACCTGCTTACATTCCTAAATATACAAGTAGTTTTAAATTTAGTGCAACAAGGTGCATAATTAAGTTCACGTTTGGTTAAAGAAATTATTTTTTATTTTTAATAATAATTATAACAATGTCATTTTGGTTCTACTAAAAATAATCAAAATCAAATATAGAAAATATAGTAAGATGTCAAATATGTAGTATTTTTGTGCAAGACCACATGTATCCTTTATACATAAGGCGATTCTTTTTTAGTCGTATAGGATTTTTATGAGCGATAAAGTTCTCCCTCCTAGAATTTAATATAGTTGCATATTCCGAGCTTGAACTTAAGACAATTGGTTAAACTAAAACAACCCGTTAATAACTGATTCATGTGCTCGGTGGTATACATGTAGGTTTTCTTTTGTGTAAATAAAAACCACACACGAGAAGCCCGTAATTTTTTTCTCCAATTTCACATACCGTTGGCTTTTCATTTTCCGGGTCCTACAACGACAAGCATCGCATTATCACTTGTTAGCCACCTTTCCTTTAGGTGGGTCCACCATTATTTCCTGGAACTTGGCGGGAATTCACCGTCGGTGGAGTGGTAGCATGGTTGTAAAAATAGGACAGGTTGGTAGGACCAGAAAATCCGTCAACTGGTTATATTTTCGGTCCAAATAAATCACTAATCGGTCATGTAAAACACCAATTAACCTGGTAAAAAATAGGTAAAAAATGTATACTCAAGGCTTGAACTCGAGACCATTGGTTAAGCTGGAACAACTCCTTACTAGCTGATCCAAGTACTCGATCGTATTTTTTTAATTTAAAATACTTTTAAGATAAATAAAGACATATGTTTGAGAGTTACACGTAGATATTTATTAATTTATCAATTAATATAATTTTTTATTTTATAAATAATAAAGTTATTTAAATTAATACCGGTTTGATCACGATTGAACCATCGAACCCTGGATCAATGCATTCACCGGTTTAATTACCAGTATTTAAAACATTGCGTGGTAGTTGTTATACCGATACACTCCAAACCATCCTCATCAATTTTTTTTTACCTTCCATATTTGTTCATTTATTATTTATTGTTTTTTATATCGTATATCATTCTATAATAGAGATGTAAAAGCATGAAGTTTTATAATAATATTTAATTTTAAATTATTCGTATAATGTAATTCTTAGTTAATAAACCAAAATTTAGTCCAAACAAAAATGAACCATTCAATTTTTAATTGAGCGCAACCTCAACATTGTATATTCACGCAATGATTTGCTTTTCCAGATCACGCAAAGGTAATATTAATCAATATTTTACTGGTAATAAGTTGGGACGTGGGACCAAAGCGAAGTAAAGCAACCGATCAAATAGGGAATGGGTATACTTCTATATAATTTGATACAGATCATACTAATTTTATCTAAAAAATTATATTATAAAAAAAGCGTATTAAATTGTGTGTTATAATATTTTTATTTTTAAAGAAGAATAAGGACAAAGGACTTTCCTTCAACCGAAAGCATTTGACCTATATTTTGTTTAACAATATTTACATATTTTAGCCTTTGTACAATGAACAAAGTTAGATTTTTATAAATTTCTTTTATTTACATCTTCAGAAAATTTAAAATTTTAAAAAACGTTCTTACTAATGACAAGTTAAAAAAATTGACATGTAAATATGAGTCTTTATTATGTGATTTTTTTATGGTTTGATTAAGTTTTATGTCCTAAAATATCCCCATTTTTTCATTTGGTCTTTCATTTTTTATTTTTTTCATAGTGGTCCTCTAAAATTTTTTTTCCAAATAATCTCTAATTATTTTTTCCATAAAGTGATGACGTGTCACAGAAAATAGAGAAATTATTTAGAAAAAATGTGATATTTTGATAGACTAATTTGGAAATCATTATATTTTATAGGGATTGGTTTTAAAATTATAATATTTTTTAAGGGACCATTTAGGGAAAAATAATTATAAAAAAAATAGAAAGATCATTTAGAAAAAAAAAAATTTTGGAGAACTATTTAAAAAAAAGTAAAAAAGTGGACCAAATAAAAAAAAATGATATATTAAGGCACCGGAAAAATAATTAAACCTTTTTCTGACTTACAACATCGTAAGAAGGACGTTGTTTAAAATTTTAAATTTTTAAATATATATATATATATAAATTAAAATTAAAACTCATTTATTTTTACAAAATTTACAATTATCGTTTGAGTGCTGACGTTTCATTTCCACCGGTAAGATATCTTATAGGCCAGTGATAAGAATTATATTTAGCTTATTTGGATTGGCGTTTGCCAATCCCAAACTCACGTTTTTATGAGTGAACTCACGTTTCATATTTTTCATGTTGTTTGGCTTCACTGATCAAAACGCACGTTTGAATTCTGAAACTTCAGTTTGCAAAACGCGGGTTTTTGTAGCTTCTACGTATGAAACTTGAGTTTCCTCAATATTTACTTTCTTAAACTCACGTTTGCAGCAAAATATCCAAACATGAAATCATGTTTACTTATACTCAAGTTTATCATAAATCACGTTTACTAAATTCACGTTCATTCAAATTCAAGTTTGCAAACGCTAATCCAAACACACACTATGATAAAGTAAGTTGAAGAGTTTAATGACTCTCCCGATCCCTATAATGGGGTGAATAACTTACTTTTATCATCTTTTTTAGGTTTAACCACAGGTGTTCTCCAAGGGAGGCAATCCTATTTGAACCAGGAACATCCACATCATGGTGGGGCTAGCTCTCCTAGCGAGGATTTTTTCCATCCACAAGACTCGAACCCGAGACCTTGCTTAAGGGGAATCAAACATGTACCACTTGAACCAACCCACGTTGGTACTTTATTTATTAAGATCCATCTTAGGAAATGTTTGTTTTAATCTATTAATACTTTAAAAATTAATCTTAATAAATTATTTTAGTTCATTTTATTAGTAATTTATGCAACTGACTTTTTAATGTGCAAAATTTAAAATTAATTTCTTTATTTTGTTGGTTTGAAACTGTGATTTTTATTATTTAAAATAATGTCATTTGAAAAAAAATTTGTGATTTTTTTAGCATTTTCTTTATCCACCTACACAAAAGAATATATATTTATAAAATATAAGGAGTTTGTGTAAAGCCAACAAAATTGAGGAATTTTCATGTAGTAAAGAAAAATCCATAGTTAGTAAGGGTATTTCGGTCAATTTAATATACAAGATAACTGTTGACTAGCTGTTCCATTAAGTGTATCATAGAAAATTGGGTTTAAGTGCAATGTACTTTTAAAATTTGAAGAGTTCTATGTAAATTTTCAAAATAAAAGGGGCTTGGTGTTGGAAGTGTAAAATAAATAAGAGGTTGAAGTAATTTACTCTAAAATAAAATTTTAATATCTATATATAGACTTTTTCTAGAGTGCACCGATTTAGAGACTATTGCACCATATACAATTATATTTTAATCATTAGATCTTTCTAGGATCCATCATCCATTATTTCAAACATATACACTCTATTTGGTATTGTGTAAGTGGGAGGGAAGTGGAAGTTGAGGAGAGAAATAGGGGGAAAGTGTAGCACTTCCCCAGTTTGGTACATCAAAGAAGTGGAAGAGAAGAGGAAGAGAAGTGTGAAAAGCTGTCGAAACTCACCTCTTTCTCACTTCTCTCCAAAGTAGGCGAGAAGTTGCGGAGAAGTGAGAAGTCGCCTACTGATAATCGATTATTATAGGTAATAATCGATTATTATAGGTAATGATCGATTATTACTAATAATCATATACCATTGATCGATTATTTTAGGTAATAATCGATTACCTGTGCGGGAAAAAATAAAAAATTATTTTATTATACCATTTCTCTCCTACCTCTTCAATCAAACCAAACACATTAAATTTACATTTCTCTTTTACTTCTCACATATTTCTCTCCTACCAAACAACACATAAATCATCTTTATCTCTACTCTATTTCTCTATTTCCTACTTCTCTCTACTCTATTTCTCTCTTCCTTATTTTTACTTTACAACCAAACAAAGTGATAGTGCAGTGTGCAACCCCGATACACAATGTAAATATAATTTTCTTTTTATTTTTAGAAAAATGTTGGGGGAAAAAATGTTGGGGGTCACAACTCCCTCCCACTCTTATGAAAGCTCCGCCACTGGTCACCCAACAAAAAGTCATCACTCCTATAGCTTTTTTTTATATTAAAAAAGAAAAAAGAAATTCATTGACACGAGAAGGACTAGCGGAGTTCCGACCATAGTTACTTCTCACTTCTCAGCATATGCAGCAGTGAATCATCAGTCCATGCTTGGTCTTGACAATTGTAGACTGAATAGCCAGAGTGATTATAATTCAGATAAAGTATTGAATTGAATAAACACCGTTGTGGTTATTTGATTCCTCATTATAACCAAGCAATTTAAAAGTTCTCTATATGCTAGTCAACCTAAGAACAACAAATGCACAAAAATAAACATGCTAAATAATTTATTTACATCATTTTATCCAACCATCCCAAATATATTAACAATACAGCGAAACACAAGTATTATCAGCGACATGCTGCGTCCCATGGATAAAACCACATTACATATTAACAGCTTTTGAGGATTGAAACAAGTACCAGAAAAGCAGTGAAAAGTTCCACATGATGCATTAGCATTAATGTTTAGAAATGTTTAAAGATATATACATAATATTCACAGACAATGTAAGCATATATAGGCCGACGAAGGGAGAGACATGGCTGCTATCAGCTGTATCGAATCCCATTGCCATGCTAATATTAGATTGTATGTACAAGTAAAGCGTTCAGTATCTGCAACAAAATAAAAGTGATCAACATGCTTTAAAGCTGTCAAACGAAACAATAAGAAGGCTGGAAGAAGGTTCTGGGTTGGGGTGAAAATGACTCAGCAAGAGAATTATTACAGTGGTGCATCAACCACTGGTGTAAATTTGTTAATATAAAATGAGTTCCATACCTGTTTTTCACGTTTTTTCCAGCCCTATGTTGATTAAGTTTGTCCCTCCACAAAGCTGGAGTTGCATCAGAAACATGAGATGTGAAAGTAGAAACATCAGAGAAGTACAATTTATACTGTAATCAGTAAGAAATGTAATCTTACGTACATTCTAATTCAATGCATGTACTCAGGAAAAGCCAGTTATCTACTAGTCAGCTGAATTCCAAGAACATGTTAAGCTTCACAAGGATATGAAAATACGAATAAAAATGAAACCTACTAAAAACGTGTTCTGATCAAGGGTAAAGAAAGAGGAAAGGATTGGGATCCTCTCATGTTATTCACTAAAATATGAAAAGGCCATGTTACAAGAGAGGAAGACGCAAAATTAATGGACCTTGCATACACAATAGTGGGTCTTATTATAATTATCTTTTTATCCTTCTCATAACAAGACTCCTTCTCAAGTTAGTGGGTGGGATCCTCATCCAAGAGGAAAATTAAAAAGTTGATACTTCTCCGACTAATAAGGGCAAAAAAATAAACCAGTTCTGTGGAATAGGGACAAAATCACTTGTAAATTAGCAGCCACTATCATCAATCACATATGACATCCAAAGAACTTTTGTCATACATCATACATTAAAAAGCAACTCCAAAACAATAGTCATAGAAATAATCAGAAGACAATAATTACCGGCATCTTTATAGCGCTCTTCAACAACAGCTTGCAACATGTTGTGCAAAAGATTGAACTCCTCAGTTTCAGCACAAGGCTGATCACTTGGCCTGAAATTATGTCACTCATATTATAAGATGTCTTTCACGATGGAAAAGGAACTAATAATATAAGGATGCCAATAATTATTTTATATTTAAGAAAAAACAAATATCAAGAACAGAAATTACACATACTACAGACAAGTCATATTGCCTTATATTATAACTATAAGGTATTTTGCAAACATACCTGTCCATTTCAGTAAATAACCGGCCATCCATACCAGGGAACTGTGTTGACAGTTTGCCTGATTCAATTACTCTCATTCCATCACTGTATGCCAAGTACTTGTTAACCTGTATTGGCACCTACATCATTGGCAAAATAGTGAAATGTTTGATATACAAATTTCACTTTGAACCAGTATAACTTTAGGATTTAGCATTCAGTCAAAACTATCCAACAATGCATCCAAGGATATGAAACTTTCCTCGACAATGAACCATTTTGGAAAGAAAATTGTCAAAAGAAAAATTCCTGCCACCACTTGATTTTTCTAACATCAAGCAGGGCAACAATGAACAACTGCCAAGCAAAACAATGGGGGAATGCGATATGCTGCAGCTGATGATGTATTCAAATGCATTAATTTATAAAGATTACCTTGCATCTTATGGCAATATTGATAGCATCTGAAGGTCGAAGGTCGAAGCTCCTACATTCTGCCTCATTTCCAACCTATACCAAATATATATACTGTCATAAAACAGTTGAGGTGAATGTAGTGCGTTCTTGTTCCATTTTCTTTTTTTTTTTTTGAAAGAGTGGGGGAGAAGAGGAAGAGTAGAAAGTAAATGCCTTGGTAAGATACAACTGGGCAAAATATGCCTCATGAACTCTCCTAGTCACTCTGACAAGTTTGACCTGCAGAAGCCAGAAATGACATGAGTTGATTATTAATATCATCATGGAATCTGATGGAAAGACCAAATACAATCAGGATTAGGATTAAGAGTATAAAGATAAACAGAATCATACTTCGTAACCCATCTTGTCAATCATCTCCTTCACTACTTGATATAAAGTAGGTCTAGCCTGATATAGCAACCAAAAAGTTAGTATCCGTGTGGCTATATTACATAAAACCAGAATCTTTCTGGACCAAAAATTTGATTAATTATACATCTTGGAAGAACAGAGCAAAGAGGTATTCAGATACATGTGAGGGTAACATAGTGAAATTCAACTGGCAAAGAAGACATACTATTGGAACATTGCGTATTGCTGCCATTAGTAAGACGCTTGGCATCTCCACTGCAAATAAAGACATTCCAGAAATTTACAATGGTATGGATATATAATTATCAAAATAAAATCCAAGAACTAAATTTCAATTGTAAGATACGTATAGGGTGTGAGAAAGACATACAAACAATTATAGGGAGAAGTAGACCAGTCCCATCTTCCATCTTCAATACAATAGCAGGATGTGGTGCATAATCTGGAAGATGTCCTCCCTGAGGATTGTTATGGACACATCTCAAGTGTCTTCCATCCCTCATTTTAATTATGAAACCATCTGCTCCACTCTTCACCTCAACTAGTCAACAAAACAACAGAACAAGTCTATTTCATAAGAGCCAAATGGGGGAGGAGACACTGTTTGCCAAAGCTTCTTGCACTAGCATTATACACATTCAGTTAGCCCAAGTTGGCCATTCAATTAAAAAATACATTTGTATCACAGACAGGAAAATCCAAAGATGAGCTATGAGCAGGCATGCTATCTAGAAAAATGCATTACATTGCAATACCAGCATATTGTCATATTAATCATAACTTAGAAACAAGTAGACAATCCAACGCATAATTTCATTTATTTTCATTGACCTTATAGTATCTAAACATACCAGCTTCAATCACAGTAGAGTTCACATAATCCTCATCTTTTTCATTGAAATTCTCTGCCGTACTTCCACTGTCATTTGAGGATGAATTGAAACTACAATGCACTGTCTTGCACTTCCGCATGTTTATATGGCAAGAAAGGAAACCCGGCTTAGCCTTGCCGCCACTGAGTTCCTTGAGTCCCCAAAATTCACTTCTAACACATCTAACGTTCATTGGCCCAATCATAGGAAGACTGTAGAACCCTGAAATTTTAGCACGGACAGAAGGGCACGCAACTGGTCCTTGCAGAGAACCCATTCTCAAAACCTACACACACCAAAAGAAAATAACCAGGTCAGCATCAAAATTCATTGATGACAACAATAGCACAATTAGTTTTAAACCCTGTAGCTGTAACAGTTAAGCTTAAAAAACTTTAGCATTGCATGCAACTTGGTTGACATAGATGCTCTAATTATCTATAATCCAAAATTAGGAAGAAAATAAAGTGATGAAGAGTAGAAATTAATTGAGATCGTAATAAAACATGTCTGCGTGTAACAAATACACAATGAAATTATTAAGATTTTAACCGTTAAGTTAATTAACTCCATATACTTCATAGCAAAACAGTGAAACACATTTTTCTTCATACCTTTATCGGCGATTACAATTAGTGATTATCAAGTATCGAAATTACACTTAACTCTCTACCTTCTGCAAAAAGGTCAACACAATCGCGCGGACCGATCACCGCAACAAGTATATGAACGAAAACCTCGAGTTTCGTTTGTGATTTCCAATTCGACGGAAACGAAATCAATTGAGAAGTTAAATTTTATTATTTGTAGATAAGATCGTGTAGAGAGTCGAAAGGAGGGATCAGAAAAGAGGAGGAAAAAGGAAGGAAAGGGAAATTAGGAGAAACCGCAAGGTTGAGATAAAGATGGGAAAGAAGATAAGAGATTCTTTGAGAATTGAGAAAGATGTCAAGGCAAAGAAATGTACAGAGAGAGAGAGAAGGGCAGAACTAGAGCATGCGTGAGCGTGAGCGTGAGCGTGAGCTTCAATCACAGCACAAGGTACAATCACTCTTATACCCTCCCTCACGGTCCCACCTATTAATTTCTAGATGAGAAATTGCCTTTCTTCAATAAAAATGTACAATTTTACCCATAAAAAAAAAAGAGATATGAAGTAAAAAGAGAAAAAATATGTGATAATTATGTTGATATAGGTTGTTTGTTTAAAATTAAAATAATTTATTTTTGGATGATATAAAAAGTGATTTTTATTGTTTAGAGATTTTTATGAAAATTAGAAGTAAGTTCAGGTTCACGGTTAAAACTCATCACCCTTTTTAAGAGTGTCTATGTATGTTGAATTGTCGTTGCATGCCGCTCAGATCCATGTTTAATTGAAAGCAACTCATTGTTGTTTTTAAAAAAGGCACCTAGGGAAGTCGCGTACCCACATCCAAGACAAATGTTCAAACAGACGTTGTGTTTAATGAGGATCAAACGTAAAAACTTTTCTCACAATATTAATATGCGTTATTAAATGAGTCACAACTCTTTGATAGAAATAAGTCCGTATTTGATTACAATCATAAAAAATATATCTTTTTAATGTTCCTTCTATTTTATTTCAATTGGTTATTCTTAGAAGTAAGTAAAAAATTAAGAATAGTTTTTTGTTATAATTAAAATTCTGCTTTTTTATATTTTGAAACAAGCAAATTAAAAATTTTTAAAAGTAATTATTTTTAAAAAAAAAATAATTATTTCAAAAATAATTGCAAACAAAGGCACACATGATAGTAAGAGATAAGGAAGAAAATAATATTATAAAAAAGTATTTTAGGAATAAGATAAATCCTTCTAATTTATTCCAAATGCCATAAAATATTGTACAACCTATTTACGGTATTTTATATATTTATATATATAACTGAATGATTTTGGTGAAATTGTTTTTTTTACCTTTTTGGTCTCTTCCTCTGTTTTTTTCTTCCTTTTCGTGACTGGAAATTCTGAATTTGAAGCAACCATTTTCCATAGTCAACATGAGTAAATGTTTTTAAGAATATAATTTTCTTTTAGAAATGAAAATAAATTTTGACATGATTATGGCTTTATGATTTAATTAATCTTGTGTAGAAATTTAATTAACTAAGTTCAAATGGCATACAATATAAAAGTTCAACATTGCCTTAAGTTAGGGTATATTTTGTCATTTTATAGTATGGTTCTTTTGAAAGCAAAAACATATGAGTCAGAATGAGTGTACTGATATAACAACAGCTATTGGTTCAAGTGGTGCAAGTGGTACCCAGAAAAAATAAGGAGTTAGATGTGACTTTCAAGATATTGAGATATTTGTGGTGATGTATTTGTGCATTGGTTTATTAATTTTGTACGGTTATATTGTAATGGATCGAAGTACCTTTATATTCCTTTTAATTTATTTTGTTTATATTTTTTTTAAAAAAAAATATTGTTTATATTTTTTTAAAAAAAAATATTGAGATTTAAGATTAAACTAATTGAGCGTACTCATATTTCAAAAATTTTTAAAAAGTTATATATACATAAATCTGTAAAGGCCCGCATGAAGTGTTTAAATTATTTAATAATAAATGGAGAATATTCAACATAAAAATAAGGACATACCACATAACGGATCGAAAATTAAAAATAGTTTACTTTAAAATTATTTAATAATAAATGGAGAATACTCAAATTTAAAATAAGGACATACTACATAACAAAAAATTAAAAATAGTTTACTTTCAATTAAATATTTATTTATTATCTTAAAGACTTATTTTAATTTTTTAAAACAAAATAAAAGCGCTAAAAAACTGAGAAATATCAATTTCTTTAACTTCATCATAAGGAAAAGAGAGGGCATTAATAAAGTGATCATGATATCATCTTAAATATTTTAATAAAAATAATTCAGTTAATTATAAATATGATGATTGTTGCCTTCAAAAAATATAAATATGATTGTTTATAAAATTAATTTATTTACATTTTTTTAATTTTTATTTGATTACTTTAAATAATAAATAAAAAGAAATGGAATATAGTGTTAATTAAGAAACATTTGTCACTCTTCAATAATTAAAATGTATCATGACGTAAAAAAAACAGAAATGATTTTAACTAAAAAAATAAGGCATTAAATAACTTCAAAGCTTTAATGTATTAAATTATTTTTCTTCTAATTTAATAATTTTTTTAATTCTTTAACGAATATTTCAAGACACACAAAATTTGCTTATCCTACTTAATAGAATATGAAATTAATCAATTCAATATATGTTAGATTGTGTGATATGTCACCGTAAAAAAAAAAAAAAAGATTGTGTGATATGTTTAGATATAGGTTTATGATCTATTCATGTGTCCTATTAAAAATAGATTTTAAATAAGTTTTTATGAAAGACTAATTTCTTATATAGATCAAGCTATTGCAAAATAAAAAGGCTTAATTGTACTTTTGGTCCCCCTACTATCATCAATTCGCGATTTTGGTTCCCCTACTTTTTTTTTCGCGATTTTGGTTCCCTATTATTCCAAATTCGTGATGTAGTTCAAAATTTTGGTCCTTTTGTACCTCTCAAGTATGTGTTAGAGGGATCAAAATCGCGAATTTGGAATAATAGGGGACCAAAATCGCAAAAAAAAAAAAATAGGGGGACCAAAATCGAAGATTGATGATAGTAGGGGGACAAAAATGCAATTAAGCCAAAAAAAATCTATATCATACAAGCAAACTAAACTCAGATTTTAAATTTGAAAATATATAGACATCCAATCTGCCATGACCAATCTCAAATTCTCAAGTAACAAATCATACACAGGAGGTTGTACTCATCAAATAAAAAGAAAGGAAAAATCACCAAAAGAATATAAAGAGAAATTGTTAAAAATTCAGTATGATATATGTCTTGGTTTCTTCTTTAAAAAAATAGAATAGATATTATTGAATTAGATCCTCACGTTTAATGAAAATCATAAAATATTTTAAAGAAGTTTATTTGTTTCGAAATGTCTATTTTACTTTATTTTTCCTGAATATTTTTTTAAAAAAAATTATCCTACGAACTTAAACTTTTACTTAGTGAGAGATTGATCCGAAATTACTACGTTTTTTTTAAGATCACATGTATCCTCTATGGGAGGTAATCATTTTCGTGGTTGACCATTGATTAAATTGGAACAGTCCATAACCGATTGATCCGCATGTAGAGTGGTAGTGTAACGACCTAATTTCTAAATTCAAGAATAATGCTCGTTGGAAGCAAAATTCTCGAATTGGGATACAAAACATAACACATATGCATACTGTTAGAGCAAAGACTTATGAAGAAAAGATTGTATATTCTGTAACTAATTGAATCATACATCAACTCTATATATAGATAGAGTTTGTTATTGAAACTTGAACAACAGAATAACTAATTTTTGAATTACTAACTAACATACCCCCTTAATTCAAAAATTATTACAATTGACAACACCTAATGCTTCTCTCCAAGATACAAATCTATCAATTTTTCTGCCTTAGTGAGTATATCTGCAATCTGCACATCAGTTTTGCAGTAAACAACTTCAATCCTTCCATGGTTGACTTGCTCTCGAAGGAAATGGAACTTAGTTTCAATATGTTTGCTTCTCCCATGAGAAACTGGGTTCTTTGCCAAGTTAATAGCAGATTTATTATCCACAAACAGCTGAATTGGCTTCTTCACCTCAACTCTTAATTCCTTCAATATTGAATCAATCCACATTGCTTGACAAGCAGCAAAAGAGCCAGCTATATATTCAGCCTCACATGTTGAGAGGGCCACTACTGACTGTTTCTTAGAACACCAAGAGATTGGTGCATCTAAAAACTTGAATATGTAACCCGAGGTACTCTTCCTATCAGCCTTATCCCCACACCAATCAGAATCAGAAAATCCAACCAATTCATTTGATTTCTGTTCTGTTTTGTTAGGAAATAGTATCCCAAACTCAAGTGCACCTTTGATGTACCGCAGGATCCTTTTAGCTGCCATCAGGTCACTCATTCTTGGCTTAGACATGTATCTGCTAACCAAGCCTACAGGGAATGCAATTTCAGGTCTGTTGTTACACAAATACCTCAAGCAGCCTACAATTTGTTTGAACAAGGTAGAATCAACCTCTTTATCATCACTCCCTCCAGCTTCTAACTTCAAATTTGCTTCTGCAGGTGTAGAGGCTGAATTACATTGCATCATACCAAACCTTTTCAGTACATCATTTGCATATTTCTTCTGATGTAGGATGATTCCAGCTTCAGTGTTGAGAAACTCCATTCCTAGAAAGTAGGACAATTTTCCCAAATCTGACATTTCAAACTCAGTCATCATTTCTCCTTTGAATCTCTCAATTTATGCTTCATTGTTGCCAGTTATCAACAAGTCATCAACATATAGGCAAATCAAGAGTATTTCCTCAGCTTTCCTCTTCACATAGACACCATATTCAACTGTTCACTTTGTGAATTCATTTTGAATAAAAAATGAGTCAATCCTTTTATTCCAGGCTCTAGGTGCCTGTTTAAGACCATACAAGGCCTTATACAATCTGTAAACTAGTCTCTCCTTCTCTTTGATCACAAAACCTGGTGGTTGAGTGACATAAACCTGCTCATCCAGGTTTCCATTTAAAAAGGCTGACTTGACATCCATATGGGATAAAGACCAGCCTTTGTTGCTAGCCAATGCAGTGACCAATCTTATTGTTTCCAGCCTAGCCACTGGGGCAAATACCTCAGTATAATCCACTCCTTGCTTTTGCTTAAACCCCCTCACTACTAATCTTGCTCTGTGTCTAGCCACGGACCCATCTGGATTCAGTTTCTGCTTAAAAACCCATTTGACATCTATTGCCTTCTTCTGAGGTGGCAACTTAGTCAACTCCTAGGTGTGATTCTTCTCAATAGCCTCCAACTCATCCAGCATGGCCTTCTTCCACACATCTTCCTTCAATGATTCTACATGATCCATTGGTTCTGCACCAACCATTAGAGCAAAGTGAACTAAATCTCCATCAGTTGTGACTTCACTATCATGAAGCATCTCATAATCCGTGAACCTTGAGGGAATTTGTCTAGTCCTCTGTGTCCTTCTCTGATTCTAATTCACAGTTGTAGCTTCACATTCATTGTTTTCATTTGCACTTCTCTGCCCTGATCAAATTCTCCTTGATCATCCTCAAAATGAACTGAGACCTTCCTGTTATGGTTACTGCTAGCACCAGTCTGCCAATTCCATGACTCTTCCTCACAAACAATTACATCTCTACTTATTGCAATCTTCTGTGTTACAGGATTATATAATCGGTAAGCACCTGTTGGATGATAGCCAACCAGTATCATGATCTCGCTCTTGTTATCTAGCTTCTTCCTCCTAGCATCTGGAATGTGTTTGTAGCACAAAGATCCAAACACCTTGAGGTGACTTACTAGAGGCTTCCTTCCTGTCCAGTATTGTTCAGGAACCTGTTCCTTCAACCTTTTAGTGGGACACTTGTTTAGTAAGTATACTGCAGTGGTCACTGCTTCACCCCAAAAACTGTGAGGGAGACCTTTCTGCTTGATGAGACTTCTAGCCATGTCAAGGACAGTTCTATTCCTTCTTTCTGCCAATCCATTGAGCTGTGGAATGTAGGGGGTTGTAACTTCATGAATGATTCCATACTTCTCACAGAATTCTTCGAACTCCCTAGAGGTATACTCTCCTCCACCATCTGTCCTCAAAACTTTAAGCAATTTACCACTTTGTCTTTCAACCAGTGATTTGAATCTTTTAAAAATTTCAAACACCTCACTTTTGGCCTTTATCAGATATATCCACATCATCCTGCTGAAGTCATCAACAAAGGAAACAAAATATTTGTGGCCTCCTAATGATAATACTTCAAATGGGCCACACACATCAGAGTGTATCACATTTAGTAATTCTCTAGACCTCATTGGCAGATATGAACAGAAAGAATTTCTAGGTTGCTTACCAATACTACAAACCTCACATATTGTATCAGGCACTAGCATATTAGGAAGACCCAGTACCATTCCTTTAGTCTGTAATTTACTCAGACTTCTAAAATTTAAATGCCCTAACCTGAAGTGCCAGATCCAGCTTTCTTGTTCCACTTCTGTTGCTGTTAGACACTTGGTAGATGTTGCATTAATGTTGGTTTGGAAGATTCTATTTCTTGAGAGTGGAGATCGAAGGACCAGCCTCTTCTTTGGATCAAATAGCTCAAGTGCATCACATTCCATGACCACCTTGAATCCTTTCTCAACTAACTGCCCCACACTTAGGAGATTACACTTCATGCCAAGAACATACAACACACTCTCAATTACTGCTGTTTTCCCATTTTTCTTCTGAACCAAAATGTTCCCAATACCCTCAGCCATCAAGGTTCTGTTGTCAGCTAGTTTCACCTTTGTAGATTTGTTGGTATCAAAATCAATGAGCCACCCCTTGTGCCCTATCATGTGATTAGAACATCCAGTATCTAGATACCAAACCTCTGTGGTTGATCCACCTTCAAAGGTTGTAACCATCATCACTACTGCATCTGAGTCAGAATCTTCCTGTGCCACATGTGCTTCATCTGAGGCTTTTGGTTTTCTTTTACCTTTGTTGCCTTTTCTGTTCCAACACTTCTCAGCATAGTGACCAAACTTGTCACACACAAAACACTGAATTTTACTTTTATCTTTCTTCTTTCGAGTGCCTTGTTCTGAAGGTCTAGCATCAATTTTATTTGAGGATTCTGCCTTGTCCTCATTCTTGAACTTTCCTTGGTTTGAGTTCCAAGGTTTCTTTGAAAATTTCCATCTCCTTTGTCCCTTTACAGAATCACCTTTGGTTTGTGCCTACAAAGCTTGATCAGCCACTTGAATCTTGTTTCTTTGGATCAATTTTAGTTCCTGTGCTTCCAAGGACCCTTGCAACTCCTCAATTTTCATGGACTCTACATCCTTGGATTCTTCGATCGCAACCACAATATGATCAAAATTCTGAGTAAGGGTTCTCATGATTTTATCAATGATCATTTGATCAGTGATCTTTTCACCACAACCCTTCATAGCATTTGTGAAACACAACACACGATTAAAATAATCTGCAACTTTCTCGGATTCTTCCATCTGCACCAATTCATACTGTCTTCTCAAAGCTTGAAGTCGCACCTTCCTTATCTTGTTTCCACCAGTAAAACATCTCTCTAAGATGTCCCAAGCCTGCTTGGATGTAGTAGCCTTTGAGATCTTTTCAAAAATACTATCATCTACACCTTGGTGAATCAAGAACAAAGCTTTGCTATCCCTCTTCACCGCATCCTTGTGTTCAGCCTTTTGTGCATCCGTTGGTCTCTCACCAAGTTCTTGGAATCCATCTCGCACTAGTTCAAGCACTTCTTGAAACTGGAATAGCACCCGCATCTGTACGCCCCATCTCTCCCAATTTTTTCCATCAAGAATGGGCAAACTTCCTGGAAATCCACCATTTCCTGTCATTATTCCAGAACCAACAACAAGAAGAAGAAGGTATATTGGCTGCAGCTCCACTCTCGAGAAAAAGAATATGTTCTCTCACAATGCAAACTCACAGAACTAAAATAAACTTTCTCTCAATCTTTTCAGACTCTCAAGGTCTTGCTCCTTTTCCCACAGAGAATCGCTCTCCCTTGGATCGATTACAAAAGCTCTAGATACCAATTTGTTAGAGCAAAGACTTATGAAGAAAAGATTGTATATTCTGTAACTAATTGAATCATACACTAACTCTATATATAGATAGAGTTTGTTATTGAAACTTGAACAACAGAATAACTAACTTTTGAATTACTAACTAACACATACGTCATATAACATTTAAGCTTCCAACGATTACTTTAACAACATATGAACACATAAACTGGGTAAATAAAAGGGCATCGAGGCCAACATGGTTATACAAAACATAGTCATCACTCGGGATACCACCATACATGTGCCCTAAACGAAATAGAGAGGGCTCATAGGCTGCACATGTACAGTCATATCCCACAAAATAATAAAGAGACAACATGTATATCCAATCATAAACAGGGCCTGTCAACTAAATAGATAACACCCTGGCCCAAAAGCAAAATACAACCAGAATATCTCCCAAGCTCCATCGCTCACTGACCGGTGCAGGGAGGAACCTATGGGTATAAAACAAACCACACAACGTGTGGTGAGACAGATGTCTCTGTGAATATAACTATGCAGCAGGCAGTGTGGGTAAGCAGGCAAATGAAATGCAACAGGATAAGCATAATAAACCATGACATAATATCTCAACTAAACATGAGCATGACGTGCATGACCTGCATTACCTGACAGCCGGGGTCTTATCACTATGTGGGGCTAGACCTGAGCTCAGACTACAAGGAACGTCTTCCTTGGGTATAACACCGCCAATTTACTAGGGGCCGAAACGCATGTTTTAACTGGGGACTGAAGTCCATTATTATTGGGGACCAAAATCCAATCTTTTTAAGTGTGAAGTGGGGCCAAAGCAAAATTAGGGCCTAAGCCATTTTTAATGGGGCCAAAGCCAAATTCAATTTCTGATTAACTGGGGTCGGAGCCTAAATATAAAGCTCATACATAATATACATGACATGCTCCATGAAATAAACATCCACTAACATATTCATATAGAGGACCCTAACTAAAACAAACCCTAACTCATATTTCTAGTTCAATACAACCATACAAGGGCACATATAGGGATAATATACAACCAATCATCCAAACACAAGTCAAAGGAAGGGGAAATAGAAGAATAAGGGTCATGGAGGGAGATTCATATGAAATGAGTGGAGGTGTGTGAGTTATACTCACCTCAAGAGAACTCAAATGTGAAGGAGGATGGAGTTGAGGGTGTTGGGGTGTGAAATCCTTGACTTCCTCCTCTTTCTCTTTGGCTCCAATGGCTCTTTCTCTCTCTAGGAAATCCCTCTCTCTAGAAGTGAAACAATGGTAATAAATGAGGTCTTGCCCTAGAAATCTGGTTTTAAAAAAAATAGACACGCGCATTCTCGTTTAAGTGAGGAAAACTAAATCTTGGAACATACGCTTCCTCGCTCAAGCGAGAGGATGCTCGCTTGAGCAAGACAATTCCAAAGGGAATCTCTGGATCTTCCCCTGAATTGCGCTTAAGCGAGGGGTCCCTCGCTTGAGCAAGAAAACCAGAAACCTTTTTCCCAACTTTTACTGATAAATTCGCTCAAGCGAGAGCGAGAATGCTGTAGAATGGAAATTCTGAATTTCCATTCCAAGCCTTCTCCTCTACTTTTTACTCTCTTTTCTTGGTTTATTTTACAAAAACACCTTTCTAACCCTATTTAGTTTATGAAAATAATTTAGGAATTTTGGGATGTTACAGGTAGTGCGTCCCTCTTTTACTAGATATATTGTGGTTGTCATTGTGATTCCATTACTTTTATCGTATTAAATTGGATTAATTGAAAAATTTTAAATTTTATAAATTAATATTGGGTTGAACACTTTTAGTGTGTTTGATATTGTATTTTCACAATTTTGAATTAACATTGTTTTCTTTTTATATTTAATTTGATTTTTCTAATTCTTTTTAATAAATTTTTTATTTCTTTATAGTTTTTTCATATTTTGTGACATTTTGATTATTTTTTTGCTTTAATGCAAATAATTAATTTTGAGGGTAATTACTTAATTAATAAAGATTGAAAGGAGCGAAAGCTAGACAAACTTATATGGAATTGAGAAAAAGAGCATTTTGAATATTTAAGCGATTAAATAAACATGTTAAAAGTTAAAACACTAATGACTAAAACAATAGTTGTTTTTTAACAAATATTTAGGGTGAGAGGATGGTGTCCCAGTTCATGTCAAGGAAAGCTTCCAGGCAAAACAATAGTTGTTTGTTTAACATAAATTGAGGTAAAGGAGGTTTGTAACTCGTTCTCATAAAAGTGTCTTATAATACAAATTTTTGTTGAGAAAAATGTAAAATAAATATACTCCAATTCATAAATTTATATTTTTTCATAACTTATATATGACCAAAAGTCACCGGCTTACCCTTTAATTGTGTAGAAAAATGTAAAACAAATATACTCCAAGTCATAAATTTATATTTTTTCATAACTTATATATGGCCAAAAGTCACCGGCTTACCCTTTAATTGTGTAGAAGACTGCTTCATTATATTTGATAGTTAGTGCGCATAATCAAGTGGCTAAATACGTACTATCACTTTTAATTAGGAGAGAAAGTGGAAGAAAGGAAAAAAAAATAAGTATGGAGGAAAATGAGATAATTTTTAGATCATTTGGAATGAGAGAAAGTGGAAGGAATAGTATGAGGAAGGAAGAAAAGTTGCATTGAAATCAATTTCCACCCTCCCACTTTTTTCTTCTAAACCAAACGAGGGAAAGTATTTTGGAATATGTGTTTCCAACCTCTGTATCTTTCATCTCCTGAATTTTCATCCCCGGAAAGAAATAGGGGTTAGATCACATTTAAATGGGAGGTGCTTAACATGTTTTTTTTTCTAATAAGTATAAGTATCTATTTTTATCTTACCATTATAGAGTTAGAACTTAATTGCACTTTTGTTCCCCACAAATATTTTTATTTCTTAATATTTTTTTAAAAAATTCTTCAAAGGAATTAATATTAGGAGTGAATAGTTTTCTATAAAAAAATTATAAGTCCCCCATCTTACAACTTTCTCCCAATTCGTAATTATTTTATTAATTCTGTTTGTTGATTTTTATATTTTATTAATCATAATTAAAATTCATTTTTCATATGCAATCTTAAATTATATCATCTTTATACTTAATATTTTTTATTATCTTAGAAGTATCAATAAAATAGGAATATTACTATGTGCATTGCATAAGTGATTAAAATACTAGTATTTTTTTGTATAAACCATAGGTATACCCTATTACTAGGAGCAATCCTATTCGGGGCTTAATCACAGTTAAGGCTCCCCACCCCTCCCAAAGAATGTATTACTAATTATTATTTAATTTTATAAACATTGAAAATATTAAAGTGAGCAAAATTATTATTACCGTAAATATTGATGATTTAGTAATAAAAATCTAACAAAAATCAATAACGTCTCAATAAATATTAAGTGAATTGATTTTATTATTAAATAAAATTTATTAAGATAATTTAGTAAAATAAAAAATTCTAAAGGATAAATTTATATGAAATTATAAATTTTTTATAAATTACTTTAATTAATTTTAAAAGGGTCAATATTATAACTCATTTTAGACCTAAAAAGACGTTCGACCGCCCCGATTCTGACCAAAACTAGCATTTTCTCATTAGTACCTATTAAAACTTATATCTCATAAAATTAATCTGATTATCAATATATTAAATTTAAAATACATAAAATTTTTAAATTCTCTTGAAAAGGTTATTAATTACCAAAATTTCGTTCTTACTTCTTAATATAAATAATCAATAAATATTTATAATTAAATATGATTAGAAAAAAGTTACTGTTTTGAGCACGAAGGGCAGATTTGGCTTTTCAGAATATCAACGTAAAGCCTTTCGTTACCAGATGGTCAGCTACCACGTGCCCAAACACCTCTTGCATGATATGGATAAGGTTTTATGATCAATTATCATTATTATGCACATCAAAATATCTTCCTTTCATAAGTTTCATTTACCAAAATATCTGCTTTTGTTTTTTTTCGATGTGCGGTCCATATGTAAATATAAACTCTATCTGGATGAGGCAGTTATAAATATGCATTCCATCTCTGCTATGTTGACATTAAATCTAATACTTACACATTCAATGAGTAATTAAATAGTTTTATGCATAGTTTATATAGTGAACTTTGAAATTGGTCAAAATAATTCATATAATTTGAAAAATCACAATAACCCTGTTTAAAAAGAAGAAGAGAAAGTTTGAAGCTAGTAAAACAAAACCAATAATAATACAATACTCTGTCAACTGAAAATTTCTCATTCTCTTTAATTTTTTATTGAACTAGTGTAGTTACTCGTGCGATGCACAGGTTCTACCAAAATTATTTATGAACTTCATGCAATGGCAATAAAGATTCATTGAGGTTATAGCTATATTAAAATCTAATGGCATGAAGTATAGTAATAGAGCATATTAGCATAGTAGAGGGATTTGGTGTTAGATGATCATGAATTGTTGTTACTATATAAGGTATGTCATATAAATTATATCTCATCAATAATGTTTGTCTAATACATGAAAACGATTTTGATACATAGTTGAGTTA